>CM072815.1:24861577-25031427 GCA_036937905.1 Salvia rosmarinus | reverse complement strand
GGAGTAGAGAGATAGATCTTGTGCGTGGTTGGGTGTATCACGAGCGAGAGGTAGATGAGAAGGAGATGACGGTGACGTAAGTCGCCGGAACCTGGGGACTCGTCGACCGGCGATGTGACCGATCGGACACGCAAGTCGTGGCGGCACCGCGTGTGTGTTGAGTGTGAAGATCGAGAGAGACGACGGCGGCGAATGAAGAGTCGGTGGTACGCCATGGCGCCACCGGCCACGATGACTCGTCGAAGACGAAGGAGGCGGGCGGTCCGGTGTGCGCGCCATGTGAATTGTGTGTGTCTGGGTGTGAACCGAGAGAGTGTGTGTTGTGTGTGTGCTCGATTTGGGGGAGGGTGAGGCGTGGTTGGTTAGTATAGGTTAGTATTAAATTAGGTTAGTTAAGTTAATTTGTTTTGGGCTTATTGTTTTGGGCCAAAATTAATTAGTATAGTTTAGTTTTAAATTAAATGTTGGGCCTTTATTTTATTTGGGCCGCTTTTAATTCAACAACTAAGGTCTTTGGGCCTAAATAAATTAAATGTTGGGTTTGATCATGTAGCCTATTTTAATTGGTTTAAATTAATTATTGGGCCTCCGGAATAAATACTAGAATGGGTCATGAGTGAAAGTTAATTGATATGGGCTTCAATTAATTGAATGAGCTTTTAAATTAAATTGAAGGTGGACTTAGATTTATTCTAATGTTGGGCCCTAGATTAAATGAAGGATGGACTCTTGAATTAAAGAGTAATCTAAAGACCAATTAATTATAGTGAGTTAATTAAACTCATGAGATTTAATAAAGTCTATATATATATTTTAATAACATAATTAATTAATTATGTTAAGGAATAATTTGAGAATTATTCTTTTAAGTGATTTATGTATGTAATGAGATGGACCTTATGTAAGGAGTGATTGGAATAAAATCCTAATTACCGAATATTTAAAATGAATTAAATAAATTTGATTGATTAATCAAATATTATCGATTTTATTTAATCCATTCAATTAAGTTTTAATTATGGATTTACTTAATTAAATCATAGATTTAATTAATTAATGAGTTGATTATGTCAGTAAGATACTTAAGAAATATTATTTCTAAGTAACTTAAATTATAGACTCGATTATTAGAAGATGATTGAAGTAAGAAAAATTTTATTTATCGTAGTATCGATATTGGTTTTCTTTAATAGAAAATATGGGACGTGTGAGGTGAGAAGCGCGAAGAAATATTAGTTATGGATGAGTTATTGAAACTCGGAATTTGTCGATACGCGCTAACAAACGATTTAAGATTAGTTATGAACTTAGGATTCATAAATTATACGAAACGACGTGGAGAAACATTGATGGAAGGAAAGAATGCAACGACATTTGTCGTCGCCATCGTCATGACGAGACTAATCTAATAGGCGAAATATAGATTGTTAACTAAGTCGCACCGATAACGAAAATCATGAAACTCTAAGATTTAAAAGATAACGAATTCGTTAAATCTTAACGATGCTTCTCGAAAAAATGAATGATGTATTAAATTATATTTTTACATTGACAAGGTCCAGCGTGGACGAAATGAAAACGACAAAGGATCACCATCATGTATGTCAAGAAGGTCAATTTAAGGTGGGCTTTTCTTTTCTTATCCTCGAGGATAAAATGCTTATTTATGATGCTTTCTTCAAAATGAAAAGTATTTATTTATGACGCTTTCTCTTTGAGAAATGATGATGAAATGATGTTATGAAATTACCTGCCCAAAATGTTTATATTTTTATGTATGTATCCTATCAATATGTTGGTTCGCCAGCAATGAATGAAAGAAAAGTTGTTGGGTCGCTCCCAATTCATGAAAAATCGAATTCGGATCCCGTGCTTTATAGCACGGATTAACGTGTACACTCAAGTCGATTGTGTGTGTAAGTACAATTCACGGCGGTCACAATGACGAGAGGGAGGCCTCCTTCTACGGCGCTCGTGATTCGTGAAATGTTATATGAGGAATGAAAGGATATGGATCATACATACAAAGAAAATGTCCGCCGCACGATTTATGAAAATGCAAGAAAATGTTTAGTAAGCACAGTATTTCAAATAAAACCTCGTGGGTTCTTGATGGGGCGAGGTAATTTAAAGATGAAAATGTTTTGGCATGAGTCCACCGAGTGCATTCTTGTACTCACCGCATGTTTGTTTTAAATGTGCAGGTTGAGTGGTGATGCGATGGAGCGGTGTTGAGCAATAGAATTCTTTTGTCACCGAAAGTTAGTACTTGAGTGCACATCATATGTGTATTCACATGTTTTCCACGCAAGAATACTAAGTCATTTATATATTATGTTTGTCAAATCCTAATCTCTTGGAAATTCTAAGAAGTATTCCTTATATGTGTCTCACAATTTGATGTTCCATGTCCTTGTTACGTTTCTTAATTTCCGTTCCGAGTAATAGTCCCTGCTAATCCGTCCTTTGGGATAGCGGGGCGCTATAAAATTAATCTGAAATTTTAAAGGCTGCGTCACGGTGGACTCGAACCCGAGACCTTTGGCCACGGGAATTAACCACTCTACCACTAGACCAACACACACACTGCTTCTTTTATCTTTATTATAGCAAAATGAATATTTTTAAAGTTGTCTCATACTCTAATGAAAGTTCATAGAGGTTTGAATGTGATAGTTATGTAGATTGTGATGTGGGAAAATAGATAATAAATGTGTATTTATCATCTCAATAGAAAAACCGTGTTTATTTTAATGTTCTAGAAAATAAGCTGAAAAAAATCAATCTTGTTTGTTATATATATATGGTGCATGGCATTTGTAACGACGTGGATGGAATAATTCCCATGCATAAATGGTAGAAAATTTCATTCCAATTCACCAGTCATTTTCGAAAATTCAAAGCTCTGAGAAATGAAAGTGAACGTTTGATGGGAAGATTAATTCGCTGGATTTGATGCTGATATCAAATGATTCATTTCTGCGGCATGGCTGCTGTTACAATCTGGAAAACGCAGTGTGTGTGTGTGTACGTGTTCATGAAATTATGAAACATATATATAGATAGATATGGATGCGTCCATGCATATCTGTTTATCATGGCGGAGCCAGGCCTCCAAAGACAGGAGCGGCAAATTATATAGCATAATTTTTATAAAAATTATATAATCAAAGTATTTTACAATAATTTTCTAGGAATATTATTGTATATACCTTGAATATTCAATAAATGTCTTGTGAAGATTGAAGAAACTTGATAGATAAGATGAAGATTAATAGTTGATACTGTATATGAAAAATTCTTTTATAATAAAGATGTGAAATATAAAAAATAAATATTAATCATATCTCAAAATATGAATAGATTAGTAGATGTCCATTACTATATATATCTTATCTTTCTTTCTACACTAATGAAACAAAAGTAAAAGTAATTATAAGGCCCCTTAATTATTCAATTTTGATTTTAGTTTATCTTTGTACCTAATTTTTGAAAAAAATTGATGGGGCAAAGGTCGAGTATTTTGTAGTTTAACACATACACAATGTTAGATGAGGATACAAGAAATGAAATGAGGTGGGCAATTGACCCACCTATCTATAACATGCCCCTCCCCCCGCTATCTACTTAACCCTATCTCTAGTCGGAAGCCCGTAACGGGTGTGCATCGGTCGGTACTTACCAACCAAAATTTGACAAACTATAAATCAAATCAAATTGCGGGATTTTTTGCATCTAACCGACCGACCTATATTTTTGAATAGATTGAAAATCGAACCGAAAGAAATGATAATTTTATTACATTTTTCAAAAATAGATTGAATTATATATATAGATTGAAGTAAGTCCAACTGATGTCTGAAGGCTGAAGTATAACAATGCTGATGAACAGAGCTACTTGAGTAAAGTCGAAGACTGAAATCAGAAAACTAAAGACTGAAGATCGTAGTTGAAGACTCGGCGCTACTGGAAGCAAAAAAATACAGGATATGACTAAGTGTCATACCTAGGGGTGGGTCGGTACGGTATACCAAATTTTTTTTGCCATACCGTATACCGTACCGAAAATTACGGTATACAAAAATTCATACTGATACCGTACCGAACAATTCGGCATACCGAAAGTTGGTATATCAAAAATTACGGTATGATAAAATTTTATACTGTACCAAATTTTACGGTATATCGAAATTACTGACTTCATATCGAAAATACCGAATTCATACCGTACCGGACTTCGGTATATTGAATTCATACCGAATTTTTTGGTATGTACCGCGGTACCGATATATATCGATATACCGGTATGTACCGATAAACGTATATACCGAAATTTTCGGTATATATCGTTGAACGATATATATCGGTATACCACGGTATTCAAAAAATTGATACCGTTATCGTACCAAAAATTAACGGTATGGTATCATACCGTATCGAAAATTACGGTATACCGAAAATACGGTATTTTCGGTATTTTTTCGACACGGTAAGTTCGGTATACCGATTTTTTGGTATTTTTTCTCACCCCTAGTCATACCAAAGAATTGACCGCTTCATCGAATAGTAAAAAAGTGGCATTTGGAAGTCAAAACTGCTGATCAATAGTCATGTTACAACAACAATTAGTCATGTTACTTATATATATGAATGGTCGTTATATCTCCTTTAAATCTCAAAAGCAATAATCAATTTGGTCCCAGAAAATAAAGGCCAAAATTCAATATTCGTGTTCTTTTGCTTGGCTATTCTGTTTATAATGTGAATAGTTTAAAAGTATTGAAAAGGGTATTACCCAACATCTACAGTGAAACTTGTGTGTCTCTTGTGATTTTAATAGGACTTCATTTGAATATTCATTTTACTAAATCAGAAAAGTAGGATATTTCGTAGGAGGACCCAAACCCTGGCAAGACCAACGACTATATATATAGAAAGAGTTATGTTCAAATAATAATCATTTTTAACGTGAGAATTAATATTCATAAAATTTCGTTATGAATAAAATAAATTCGTTATGAAAGTTGACGCACTCGTTGGAAAAGTTACTGAATCCAAAATTTTGATGAAAATTTTCACCTGGGTTAGAATACATGAGGACAAAAATTCTATTTTTTTTGGATTCAGTAACTTTACGGACTCATCAACTTTTACAGAGAATTCATCATCTTCTCAAGATAAAAATGGTTATCACGTTAACCTCTCTCTCTCTCTATATATATATATATATATATATGTATGAGAGGGTTAACGTGAACTATTTTATTCATGAGACATGAGAAATGAATATCTATGAGAAGTTAATGAATACTGCTGCGAAGTTAATGAATAAAAAAAATAAATTTTCGCTCTCATAGGATTGAACCCGGTGAAAATTCGAATTTTGGATTCATTAACTTGCAAAGATATTCATTAACTTTCATAGCATATTCATTTTGTTCAGAAGATTTTTCGTAGTTCTTAGTTCTCACGTTAAAATTGGTTTTATTTGAACCTCACTCTATATATATATATATATATATATATATATATATATATATATATATATATATATATATAGTTTGGTTCAAATGAGAACCATTCTTATCCTAAAAACTAAGAACAAAATGATTTGTTATGAAAGTTGATGAATCAGTTGAGAAAGTTAATGAATTCAAAATTCACAATTTTTCACCCGGTTCGAATCTATATAAGGCTAAAATTCTATTTTTTGGATTGATAACTTTCCAATGGATTCATCAACTTTCATCGTGAATTCATCATTTTTGGTTCTCACGATAAAAATGATTCTTACGTTAACCCTCCCATATATATATATATATATATATATATATATATATATATATATATATGAGTTGTATTTTGTAGTTGTTTTCTTATTTTTAAATACATAAATATAAACTCATCTGCTAAAACTAGTTTCTAACTACATAAATATAATCTCACTGTCCATTTTAAAATCTCAATTCCTTGCTTTCTTATATTTAAAATATAAATGTAAACTTATTCGCTAAAACTTGTTTCTAACTATATAAACAATCTCGCTCGTCCATTTATAAATTCTTAGTTCCAATATGTCATATGATATAGTATGTCATTTATAATGAGTCTCAACGATGAACCATCTTATAATTTATAAAAGATGACTATTTACAAAATCATGTTTTATAGATAACATCACGTATGTAGGAGAATGATGGACGAATAAATTATTTCATAAAATGGTCATTTATGTAAGCACTAGATAGATTAAGCGTACTACTTGACCCCCTCAAATAATTTAATTTTCTCAGAGAAGCTTTATGCAAAACATAATTTCATGCAAATAAATCGTTGGCATTATTTAATGGACATTAACTATTATTTAATAGTTGGTCCCACAATTTTGTGTGTATTACCTTATCCTACTATCATATTTATTATTGTGGAAATATATGGAAATACACTTTTTTTTTAAAACTTGAATCAGTATATATCCAATCTCAAAAACAATGCCGCCTATACCCATTTCATTTTTAAATATATTTTGAACGACTTTGAGAAAAACACAATCATTTCAAATATCAATCAAATCAAAACTGTTAATTTAATTTAATTTAATTTACAAATTAAATTAAACTAAAGTTATAATTTGTAAAATTAAATTAAATTAAATTAAATTGTACAAATTAAATTAAATTAAATTAAATTATCTCGGTGGTGGGGTTGGTCATGGGTGGGTTGGCCGCCTTGGGTGGGGTTGGCCAGTGGGGATGGGGGTTGGTGGGTGGGTGGGTTGGCCGGTGGGGTGGGGGTGTGGGTTGGCCGGGGTGGGGTGAGGGTGGGTTGGCCTGAGGGGTTGGCCGTGAGGATGGGGTGGGGTTGGCATGCCAGGGGTTAATGCCTGGGGTTGGGAGGCGGGGTGGGGTGGGTTGGGCAGATAGGGTTGGCCGCGCTAGGGGTTGGCCGCCTGGGGTTGGGCCGTTAATTTTATTAATTATTTATAAATTTAAATCCTTATCATTAATTATTAATTATTAATTATTAATTATCTTGAATTTATTAATTAATTATAAATTAATTATAAATTGAATTTGATTATTAATTATTAATTATTAATTATATGATTTTATTAGAGATGAAAATTAATTAATTATAAATTAATTATAAATTGAATTTGATTATTAATTATTAATTATATGATTTTATTAGAGATGAAAATTAAATAAACGATATAATCCAACCACTTTTTGTAAATTAAATACACAACTAATGATCAACAACTTTTTCAGTGAATTTAATTCGATCAACAACTTTTTCATCACTGAATTTACTTTTCAACAACTTTTCATCAGTGAATTTACTTCGATCAACAACTATACGCCAACAAATATTTCGGAATTATACCTATATGATTTCATTCTTTTGTTTTACTGAATTCTTTTTCTTTATCTCGCTCTCGCTCTCGCTCTCGCTCTCTCTAAGTGGATTATAAAAGGTAATTTCAATATTTTGATGTATTTGTTATATATATGATATTGTTAGATGAATTTTGGTGAATTTTTAATTAATTTCAATTAATAATTATTTAGGGCATCGTATAACCATTGTGCAAATAATTAATTAACCGTGCTGTATTATGAATTTTTAGATGAATTAAATAGTTTAATTTAGTTTAATTTTAGTTTAGTTTAGTTCAAGAGTTGAATTTTTAGTTTAATAGTTGGTATGGGGTTGGCATTTGGGTGGGGTTGGCCAGTGGGGTGGGGTTGGCGTGCGGGGTGGGGTTGGCCACGGGGTGGGTTGGGTCAATACACGGGGTGGGGTTGGGGTGGGGTTGGCAGGGGTGGGGTTGGCCGCGGGGTGGGGTTGGTCGTGGGGGTGGGGTTGGGGTTGGTTGTGGGGGTGGGGTTGGTCGTGGGGGTGGGGTTGGGTTAAATTAAATTTTATTATTTTGTAGTTGAATTAAATTATAGTTAATTTAGTTTAGTTTAGTTTAGTTTAATTATTATAAATACGCAACAATACACTTGAATTTTTCATTTAGCTAGTTTAGTTTAGTTTAATTTATAACATTTAGTTTAATTTAGGTGAATTATTATTTAATTTAGTTTAGGTGAATTATGGTTTATATCCGTGCCGATGAATTATAATATTTAATTATTATTTAGTTTAGAGATTTATACACGTTCATTATTGTGCATTTGTATTATTTATTTAGTTTATGTGAATTATTATTTGATTTGTATTATTTATTTAGTTTATGTGAATTATTATTTGATTTAGTTTAGGTGAATCACGATTTATACACGTTCATTTTTAAAATTTTCATTTAGTTTAGTTTAGTTTATAATTTATTGTTCTTATTATTAAACATTTGTGATCAATGTTACTGTTTTTATATTTAATTTGTATTAGTTAGTTTAGATGTTTGTTTTATAATTAATGAATTTTTAATTAATTATTGTGCATTTGTATGATTTAATTAGATGTCGGGGTGGAAGAATATTATCATTAGATATGGAGGATGTTGGGATGATTGTTTGAACTACTGCGGCGGTGCATCATCATATACCTATGTTCGGACTGATAATGCACTTATTTGGGAGTTAAGAGAAAGCATTAATTCCCTTCTGGGAGCAAATTCTTTTGACTACCAAATACATTATATATCGAGATCTCGAGGTGGTAGACTTATCAAATCACTTTTGACTACCGATGATCACTAGCTCGAATGTGCGAGATTTATGCCCAACCGTGTATGTGACATACGGAGCGTCGGCTCCCAACCGTAACTCAAGCATATATGCCACAATTCGAGCAACCACGTGATACAACAGAAGACTACGCTCACAATACTCATCTCGGATGAGTCATTCACACAACAATTTGGAGCATATAATTGGTTTGAGCAAAATACACCTCAAGAAGTGCCGCAACATGTGGCCGAAGTGGCTGACACGATCGTTGACGACAGTGATGATGACGAATACGTCGTCGACAGTGAAGAACAAACATCGTGCGATGAAGAAGAGGAGGAGGAGGAGGAGGCGTGCGGCTGCAAATGTGATCTCTGGCACGTTTGTAGAATTTGATGCGTGGATACGTCGAGAGGGTGGAATAGAAAAATTACTTGGGATGATTATGCAGAGCAACACGCAAGGGGTAACCGAGGGACTCGAGGTAGAACAAATGGAAGAGATGAGCAATTGGCTAGCTCTCGTTATTCCTCATGAGGCTTGAACAATCTTTTGCTAGTCCTCTTGACTCTATTCCGAACCCCAGATGATGGCGAAGGTTCCATCTTCGACAACAAGGTGGACCTTAAGATATCGCCGGTTTGTGGCACATGGAACAAAGAGCGAATTTGTTATTCCGCGATCGGACCCGACCCGGATTACGCTCAAATGAGATATCGTGATCGGTGTCCGCTTTATTGCGCGCATCGCAATGTGGTGGTTTTGGTTTGTGCGCAAGTTTGATGCCGTACACACCGTAGATGATCTCGTGAATACCAAACGCGCAAGGTCAAAGCCCGTGTGATTGCAACATACATAGCGCGAAAAATACGCGAGGACGGTGAAGTCGTTGCCGAGATCGATTATGGCCGAGTTACAACAAGAGTATGGCGTGCAAAGGTCATATCTTGTCATGGTGAGAGCTCGTAATAGGCAATCGAGATGATATATGGTGGGTATGAACAATCCTATCGATGCTACCGGTTATCTTCACATGTTGCGGACAACTAATCACGGTTCGTTGATTGACTTGGATATTGGACCGATGGTCGTTTGCAATCTTTTGTAGCGCTCGGTTCCAGCCGACTCGGTTACACGTTGTGCATGAGGCCTGTTATTGTTGTGGATGGCACGCACTTGAAGGGCCGCAATAAGGGTATATTGTTTGTTGCTGTTACGAAGCGACTGACAACGAGCAAGTTTTTCCATGGCTTATGGAATTGGTCCGATCGAGAATGATTTATCATGGACTTGGTTTCGAAACACGTGAAGACCGCCACGGTCGAATTCCGAGACGTTGATTGTGTCTGATGCGCACGTCAGTATATCCAATGCTGTGAAAAATGTCTTTCCGGAGAACGCCCACGGCTTATGCTACTACCATCTGTTGAAAAAAATCACGCCTTTTGGGAAACCGTCGGTGGCATTGTACCAGAAGGCGGCTTATGCATATCGGGAGGCGGAGTTTGACAAAGCAATGAACATGTTAAAGTCCTCGTGCCTAAAGATAGACCCACGGTGGTGCATATGGCAAGTCGATGAGGTAGGAGTTGAGAAGTGGGCGAGATCAAAGTGCCCTGTGAGGCGCTATACCTTTTTGACTTCCAACATTGCCGAGTCCTTCAATGCTCGGTTGTTGTGGGCAAGACGATTGCCCATTTGCTCTATGGTTGAAGCGATTCGTCATATCATAGAAAAATGGTTCGATCAAAGACTTGAAGCGGCAAGAGCATACCCACCGACCTAACCCCAAGTCGTCAAGATACGGGCGGGCTGGAGAGATCACGCCGGTATACTATAGTGCCCAAAAGTAACGACACATTCAAAGTCAAGGGCGTAAACCAAACCTTCAATGTCAATCTCGGGACGGAATCGTGCTCGTGCTTGGAGTGGGACATGGATCCGATCCGTGTTCTCATGCATTCTTGACTATCGGTATGGAGCTACATACTAAATATAATTTTTAATACGGTATTCCAATTTATAACTAACAACTTTATCATTGTTTTTGATCTCGACTTTTAATTTATGCGGGCATAAAGATGACCAAATTTCGACTATGTGGGAGAATACTACCACGCCGAGAAGCTAGTACAGCCTACTCATACAGAGTAAATCATGTTCGCCCAATCCGGTTGGATGCTTCCACCGATGTCGCATGCCGTTGAAGTATTGCCACTCTTTGTGGTCCGGCTGTGTGGTCGAAATGCGAAAGTTGGGCGCCATCTTCATCCAACCGAGCGTCCCCATCAAGATCCGGTGGAAGAGACGGGTCAGCGATGACAAGTCGTGCACGTAGGAGGTGTGGTTTGTGTGGATCCGCAGATCACACGCGACAATCATGTCCTTATTTACCATCCCATTAATTGAATGAGATATTGATTCACTTAACTTGATATATGAGTTTAATATGATAATTTAAGCATTCTATGAATTTACTAGAATTTTCTAAATTCATATGTTGAAATTGAAAATTTTTAGTTCAGGTGCTTAATTTCTCTCTCTCTCTATATATATATATATATTAAAGTTAATATATGATGTTAATATTGATGATTAAGCTCACATATGATACTAAAGTAAGAAGTTGGGAAGAAATTAAAGGAAATTATAATTTATGTATATGTTAGTGAAACATATTATGTAAGTAAGGAGTAATGAAGCTTAATTAAGTGATTATAAATGGTTGATATACCTAAAAGTATACTAATAAAATGATGCTTGCTTTAATTGTTAGGCGTGTTTGTACGCTAGTTATGCAAAGTAATACTAAATTAGCGGGTTTGTCTAGTCGTTTGGTAGTTTTTGCATTAACTTAAGGGCCCAAGTTATATGTGTGGGCTCCAAAACCACTTATTTAGTCATTTGCTAGGCGGGCGCATGACCCTAGTTAATACAAAAAATTGAACGTGTCATTTTTGAAATTCTCAAACCTAAGAATACCCTCTTCTCCCATTCATTCTTTTTTCCAATTTCAAAATTCGTCGTCTCAAGCTCGACATTCTTTTTCCAATTTCAAAATTAGGTAAATCAAGCTCGACCCATTTGAAAATAAAAAATAAATTCAATTTAAAAATCATAAAACTTATTTTCCGATTCTTCATCAAACCGATCGATCGGTTTTTTAATAAAACCGATCGGTTTTTTCATAAAACCGATTGGTTTTATGAAGAATCGATTGGTTTTATTTCAAACCGCTAGGAAAAATCGATTTTTATAAAATTCAATTCAATTTATTTTTAATTTAGGAAATTTAAATTATTTGAAAATAAAAATTTAAATTCGATGGTAAAATCATAAAATTAATTGATTTTTCATAAAACCTATCGGTTTTTATGAAAAAACCGATCAATTCATTTTATTTTTAAATTTAGGGAATTTAAATTATTATTTTCATAAAAATTTAAATTCAATTTGAAAACGATGGAAAAATCAATTTCAATTTTTTATTTTCGATTAATTTAAATTTTCTAAATTTATAAAAAAAATTGAATTGAAATATATATTAAGATTGAAGAGTCTAAATAATTAAGATTGAAATTAATAAATTTAAATACATGTTGAACCACAATCTAAATCTATATTACATGAGATGAAAAAATCTCTATGCTACTGTCTACTAGTAGATGCTCTTCCTCTTCCTCTCGGATTCGGCTCACATAACTGAAATATATTTCCAACTATTTGATGTCTATATGCTACAACTGCAACACTAGACATATGCTCGATACTCGGTGAACCGGAAATAAGGCGTTCTACGGTCATGCATGCAAATGGCCCGTCATTGAAATCGCCTTCCAGTCAAATACCTCTGAAGGATCACCGTGTAATAATCGCTTCATTGTTCCATGGTGGTATTGGTGGGAGTTATTCTCGAACCATCTAGTGAATATCGAACCGCGCAATAATCTATTGAGGCACACGAAGTCCATCATCCTCGCATCCACTTGATCCCGGTCCATCCGCCAAATACGCGAGTCAAACAGCGACGCAATGACCGAGTACATATCCACGCGACATATCACGAAACGCTCGTCATCGACACATGGGATGATGATCTATAAAATAAATATTTAGAAAATAAACATAACAACATTTCAATTTTTTCCACGTATTGTATTAAATAAGGTTACCGTGTGGCATCTAACCATGATGTATGACCAAAGAAAGCCGAGGACAACTCCAATCCAATGCGGTGGCTGCCATACGAAGCAACGCTCTCAGGGGTAATGATCAATGGTGCTTCACGCACGTCTTGAATGTAGGACGAAAGCGTTGCGTATACCTCGGACCATGAATTTTGCAGAAACATCTATTCAACATTGAAAACATATCAGTACCCGATACTACACATATATAACATATATTGATTGTATTAAAGACACAATACTTACGAAAAAATCAGTATCAAGGATGATTGTGTTATGAGAATCCACCCCATCTAATAAGTCGATCCCGGTATCGAGTCTCGTCCTCAAATACATCATGTATAGATCGACCATCTGCAAAATTATTTTAGGGATACATATCAATATAAGTAGATGTACTTCAAAAAAATAAAGCATATTGTATAAAACGTGCTTCACCGAACATCAAAAGGCCTCTCGGCATTTCGATACACGAACCGTCGAACACGGGTTGACGGTACCGAACAACCACCACCGTGTCATTTCTCATCATCAAGAAACGCTGGTAGTTCATCAATACATCTTCGGATAATGGGCGTGGGAACGGGCTATTCACATACGGTGACCTCGCAAAGAATAACCTTACTCGTTCGCTTCTACGAGTTGGCTAATTTTTGTTAAAGCAACGAGTTAGAAAAAGTAAACATATCAAATATGATGCAATAATATAAAATAAGATAATTTACCAATGGTCTCGGCATCTCGGCATGGAATGACGATTTGGATCCTCGTGTGATGGGCTAATGAATCCGAGGTAGATCCATACTCTGTGAGGACCGACGATGAGGTGTATACTACGGGTGGTGTACGAGAGGCGCCGGATCTGCTAGAGGAGTCTGTTGGGGTACATCGATGTAGGAGTACAGTAGAAGGCCACGGTCACGATCGTCACTCCGCATCGCCCGGTGGGGTAGTTCCACGACGGGGGCGTATATGCCTCAATCTATGCGAACATCTACATCGACACCTTCTATCATAGACTCAAACCACGTCTTGAGTCCTTGAATATCTCTCTAACCACATCATTGATCGTATACGTGATCCAACGACGATCCTCCGACTCGGATATGCGTGGTGCTCACCGCATTGCTAGATGAAGAGGAACGAGCTGCCTCGTCGCGCCCGTATCATTGCGTCCCTATATCGGATCGGCGTCCCTCGTCCGACGACGCCTATCCCCGCGCATCGATGTCGTGGCTCCTCGTGCTCCTCGGGCCCTCCTCGGGCTCCTCATCAATCTCTTCAACAACAGCGATCGTGCCCTCGTCATGCGTGCGTCGCCGACCAACCCCACATCGGTGAAGGCCCCGCCAGAACGAGGCTGTCTAGTGCGGGGCGGGGGTTGTTCCCCAGGCGCACAGATGGGAACGGGTCTCCTGTAGTTCACTCCCAGTGCACCCGGATATAGAGATGACGTATAATACGGCATGCTCATCTCATAGTCGTCCGGGACTAACCCCAACAACGGTTGCCCCTCACGATCGAACAGGGGCTGTGTATCCACGTCAATCATCTTCGTGAACTTCCACCTCATGCATCTAGGATACACATCCTCCGGACATACTTTGCAAACCGTCGTGCAAGATCCGGATGATCTCTAGTGACCAAATATATAATGCCCATGATGGTCCGTAGAAGTGATATTTGGCCCCGGTCTTCATATTCCACATGTAGTGTTGTAGAATTTGATACGCATATGCAGCCCATGGAAATCGGCAAACACGTCCGGATCGTCGACTAAGACCCAATCCACGGATCCACGTGTCGTGGCAAGTCGATACCCAAGACGAATGCGTAAGAACTAAGATGTGGGCCACACGGAGATATAGATGACCGCCAAGACATCATCAATCGGACGGTCCGTATCAAAGAATCTCACACCTAGATTCTCTATACTAGTCCTTCCGCTACCAACAAACCTTGATAAACCTCAGCGGATTGCGGATCGTACTCGGTGTAGGATCGAAAGATGGCGTCCCAAAACTCAAACCCGTCACGAGCGCAAAATCGAGAAGGAAAAACAAATTGTCCTCCCATTAATAAAAACCATATCGCTCGATCTTTGACCTGGGAGGGTCTAATCGTCGGGATACCATATGGTGCAAACTCGTGTTTGACTTGGATCCGGTTCCCAACCAACAAAGTGACCAAACATCCTCGCTTAAACCTATCCACGGTCTTCACCACCTATATCTCTCGATCTCTGTATGACCCTTCTTAAATAATTGGGCTTGAAGTACGTCTTTGATTGTGGATAGGCGATTGATGGTCTCGGGCCTTAAGAACTCGATTTCCTATTTATTAAAAAATAATAAACTATGCTTAATTAAGAAATATGTCAATTAGTGTGTTCACACATATTGTGAAATTAATTCCAAAATTATATAGAATTGGTGGTGAACTTTTGTGTCTTGATTAACATAGAATTGGAAATTTTGTTCTATGACTAATTTTTGTGGATGGACTTAAGAACTTTACCCATGGAACACATTATCCACTATATATTTTGTTTCTAAGTTCACAAAATTACAAGGGAAGTAAAGCGCATTAGACAACCTTGTGTGTTAGCATAGGCTGCAAGGATTGAAAATTTCTACCTAAAAATTACTTGGTGGATATTTCTACCTAAAAGAAATATATTTGTTAAATTTAGTAACATAAGATTAACTATTTATCAACACTTTACCGCTTATAATTTCAAAGCGTCTTATTAATAAGCGAATTCTACCGAAATTTCGTGAGTAACGTTTATAATATGATTTGCCAAATCAATCAAAACTCATCAAATTCATCCCAAACTCCCAAACCATACATAATAATTCACAAAGCATAGATTGATTAATGTCCGAATTCACAAAGCATAGATTTACAAAGCATAATAATTCATGTCCAATTCATAATTAATATCCTATCACATATATTTGAATTATTTGAAAGCATAAACACAACACAATATATAGTTAAAAAGCATAGAAAATACATAATTAACAATATATAGTTAACAAAGCATATAAATACATAATTAATAATATATAATTAACAAAGCATATAATTGAAATTATAATTAGAAATCATAATAATTAACAAAAATATACAAAACAACAATATAAATAAACAAAAATACAACAATATAAATATATATTGTAGAATCTGAGGATTTTTAAGTGAATTTGTAGTTTTAAGGTGACATACATGTTTTTAAAAATACCTATCTAATTATGAAAAGTTAAATAAAATAATTTTGTAATATTAGTTTTTCCAATAAAAGCAGAAATAGTATGAATTTTAATAGTAATTATCAATTTCTACATAACGTCTATTTTCTATGCTTTTTACATAATAATTATCAATTATCAATTTTTAATAGTAATTATTAATTATCAATTTTACATAACGTCTATTTAACATAAATGTCATCAATTTTAATAGCAAGTATCGATTTTAATAGTAATTATCAATTTTACTATAACGTCTATTTTTGTTTTCCAATAATAGTAATAAATAAAAGTTAATAGAAATACAAGCAATATCAACAATTAGTATATAAACATCCATTTTGAACAAATATAAATAAACAAAATATAATAATATAAATAAACAATTAACAATAAATTGTACTGTTTTATTGAATGTGTACACTACAGTTTTTACTAACAATTAACGACAAAAATAAGTTAAAACATAATAAATTATGAACTATCAACTATTGTCAAATCACACAATAAATTATGCACTATCACAATAAACAATAAATTATAGATTATTGTCTAGTTACACAATAAATTATGGACAATCAACTAATATATGGACAATCAACTAATATCTAATTAAATAAATTATGCACTTTTACACCCAACATTTGAATGGTCTTATTTTAATCAAGTGGTATATTCTACCGTTTTATCAAATTAGGCATATCCCATATGTATATTATCAAATATAATTTGCATACCATAATAATTCACGCATAATAATAATAATTAAATTCGAAATTTGATAATTCACTTATCATAAAAAACATAATTAACAATATAACAAAACATATAATTCAAAATTCACTAAGCATATAAATACATAATTAATAATATATAATTAACATAGCATATAATTGTAATTATAATTTATAAATCATAATAATTAACAAAAATATAAAAAAAAAACACATGAAGACATTGTGTTGTCGCGTGGGTTGGCCGCTAGGGGTGGGTTGGCAGCAGTGGGTAGGTTGGCCGCTAGGGGTGGGTTGGCCAGGTGGGTAGGTTGGCCGCCGGTGGGTGTGTTGGCCGTAGAAGGGATGGGTTGGGCGGAGGTGGGTTGGCCCGAGGTGTGGCTTGGCAGCGGAGGAGTGGGTTGGCCGAGGGGTGGCTTAGGCGCCGGTGGTGCGTTGGCCGCTAGGGGTGGGTTGGCCGCGGCATGGGTGTGTTGGTAGCGTGGGTTGGCCGCAAGGGGTGGGTTGGCCGTAGAAGGGATGGTTTGGCCATGGGGTGTGTTGGCCGCCTAGGGTGGCTTGGCCGCTAGGGGTGGGTTGGCGCCGGTGGTTGTTTGGCCGTGGGTTGGCGGGTGTGTTGGCTGTTGTGGTCTTGGGAGGGTTGGCCGGGAGGTAGGGTGGCCGGGAAGCCATGAGTTCGAGGGTTCACGGGAGTTGCTTGGCCGTCGGTGAGGGAGTTGGCGGGAGTTGCTTGGCCGCGGTGAGGGAGTTGGCGGGAGGCGGGGCGAGAGAGAGTAGAGAGGTGAGAGAGAGAGAGAATAGAGTGCGAGAGAGAGTAGAGAGGTGCGAGAGAGAGAGAATAGAGAGTGGGAGAGAGAGTGAATTTTTGATTTAAATCAAATTTTAACATTGGATTCTTAAAAACCTGAAAAAGATTCTTGCATCTGCACAAATTTTTTTGAATTTTAGTGTTCTGTGCGCTGAATGACACAAACTTTGATAATGGCACAATTTTTCGTGTTTAACAGTTTATTGATTTTGATGAAAATATATTAAACTAATGAAATGGGTATAGATGGCACTATTTTTTTGAAATGGATATACACAGCACACTTTTTGTCAAAATAGGGTAAATAAGCTCCCACCCTTTATTATTTAAATCATATTTTGTATAAAAATAATTTCTTATGATATTATGCATCATATATAACTTTTATTTTAAAAAAATAAATTTTTAAAAACTATGTACCCTTACTTTGGATTTATCAACTATAATAATGAATTATAAACTAACAAAAATAAAATTAATTAATAAAAATTAATTATATACCCTAATTTGATGGAATAAATCCTAGGTAATCATTGCAAAATCAAACTAACGCATACAAAATTAAAATTGAAGAAGAAAAAAATAAAAAATAAAGACTATGAAAAATAAAAGTGAGACATAAAATAGAACACTGATCTCATCCCCATTGTATCCACTCAAGTTCAACAACACGACATTAAATAATAAAAATTAACACTATACATAAAAGATCTACAACTTTATTAAGTGCTTTTAGAAACTATTTGTAGTTTGTTAACTAATTAATTGACCGCTAATTTAAACAAGCTAGGCAAATTAAAAAACCTGAAAAATGATGGCACTATTACCACTTTAACCCAATCCTTTCCTTGATGAATAAAATCTAATAGTATCTAAAACGAAATATCAATAATAATAAAAACGAAGGGCATATTCGGTAATATATATAGTGAAATGACATGTACGTGATGTCCCACGGATTTAGCTCAATTGATTAAGAGTTATCAAATTTGATAAAAAATATCGTCGGACTAGAAGACGACCCTTTACATTGTATACAATTTATTGTAACTAATCATAATCCTCACTAATTAACCAATAAAAGAACACCTATAAACCTAGCTTTGAAAGCAAGTTAAATAACAATGAGTGTCGTCTTAATCTTGGAAAATGGGTTTAATTTTTATATTTCCAAAGCAATGCGGCATGGGCCGAAGTAAAAGAACCAAAATGGGAAACTCGGTTGAGTCCGTGGTGAGGGGTCTGATGAGCATCCCCCGGCTATTATGAATAGTGAAGGGATGTTCATATGAATAGTGAGGGATGTTCATTGCACCCCACTCACCATGGACTCCACCGGAAACTCTCAAGAATCAATGTTCGAATTTAAAGAACCAAGCAAGCAAATTGAAAATCCCAAAATCTTTACAGCGGAAAGAACAACATTAAATAATGGGTAACTAAATTTGTATGTCTGCATCGGCGGCTAATATTTAAGACAAAAGTGTAATCGTACGAAAAATCTTAGCAAATGGGTATAATTTGAGTGGTCCAATTGCAATAAATTAGGAAAAAATGAATGTAGATGGATGCACTGTCAAAACTGCACAACTGCACTTAAATATCAAATCAAAATCTTTCGTACCACTCTCGTGATCTTCTAAATGCCAATTTTTATACTTTTTAGGCATTAAAACAGCCAACCCCAAAAAAGTCATCATCCATTCAGGAAAAAAAAACAGTGATAAAAAAAGCGAGTGAACTGTAGATTTGAAGCTACCCTAAAAAAATATAGTATATTATAACTCAACCCTAATTTTTAATAAATTGCATGATTCTAATTTCCGAGGAGATTACAATATATATTCTTTTACCCAAAATTGAGTTTCGATGAATGGAAACTAATTAATTAAAGTTGCAAATAAAAATTAATGTTTTAGAATGAATCTACAATAAGATAACGCAGTTAATGATGTTAATCCCATATTAATTGATTATCATTTAATTTGTTTGTTTATAAGTTATTAAAAAATTAATACGTAATAATTATATGCACAAATGAACATATCTAGTAAATTGTGTGGGTTCTTCTAAAAAAAAGGAGTAAACTCTGTGGGGTTAGTGTACTTATACAATAATTCTCAAGTTATAAGATTACTTGTCACTTTATATATTCAGTTATAATTAAGTATGATTTAGGTAAATTTTATCTTACTAGCATATAAAAATATTATTTTTATTTCCACAACTTAATTCAGTTGGTTAAGAGATACTCCCTCCGTTCTTTTATAAATGTCTCCACCCATCAAATTAAATATAACAAAAAAAATTACTTTTGTAACTTTATTAATTCTTATAATAAATGTATTCATACAATCAATTATCAAATTTCTAAAAATATTAAATAAGAGTAAATAGAAAATATATCTTAATTTTATTTTCAAATTGCAAATCAAGATACTTTTTAAAAAATTAAAAAATACTAATGAAACACTTAAAAAATAACACAAGAAGTAACTGATTTAGAACTGAAACATACTCCATCTGTCCCGGTATTATTGGCACGTTTTTTTTTTACGTAGATTAAAAAGAATTATATTTTGTGTGTCAAGTAGTGTGTGACACGAAATTGAAAAACTTTTAGTATAAAACTATTCATTTTTTGGAACGGACCAAAAATAACAGGACAACTCAAAAAAGAAAACAAAACCAATAATAATAGGATAGATGGAGTATTATTTATCTCTACTATCAATGTACCTTCTTTTCGGTTCTCGACTCTTTTTTTGACAATAAGTATCAGCTCACTGTATTAATGCAACAGAATATGCTCGCAGTATCACCTCACTGTTATTTATCCAGAGACATATCAGCTTTGTCTAAGCTGCCAAACAATCTATTATTTCATTTGATGATACATTGATGCTGATATTATATATATATGCTAAATGTATACTCCTTTCTATTCAAAATATATGCTATTCTAGTTTTGTGTACATAAATTAAGAAATTTCTTTTTGCCAAAAATTACTCTTAATAAATTGTAAATTTATAATTAATGAAAGTGAAGAATGTGAGTTTTGAAGTGAGCTACAACGGTAACTAGGGAATATTCAGGAGAGGGATAAAGGTAGAATGACCGTTATTTTATACACATTAAAAATAGAGAAGGAAATTAAATTACCCAAACTCATAAACTGTATGTAATATATATCCACGATTATAAAAACATGTAGGATATACCCATTCACATCTATCGAAAAAAACAAACAAATTTCGAGAAGCTGCAACAACTGACCTCTGCCACACATGTCTTTCCTTCGCGTGCAACAACTGAAAAAGAAAAAGAAACACTGATGAAAGCAAAAAGCGATGAAAAGTGATGAAAAGAGGAAAAAGCAGAGAATCTTGTTGACCGAATTGCACCAATAATTCATCAAGTATTAATTGATATTTATTCACACACAACCACTCTTCTCCAACTTGTTATTTATTCACATACAACCACCATACTCGATCGGTTT
Source organism: Salvia rosmarinus (assembly GCA_036937905.1). Taxonomy (NCBI): domain Eukaryota; kingdom Viridiplantae; phylum Streptophyta; class Magnoliopsida; order Lamiales; family Lamiaceae; genus Salvia; species Salvia rosmarinus. The sequence goes on along the minus strand of CM072815.1, from coordinate 25,010,263 downwards.
TATGTCTCCTTGCTATTTATTCACATACAACCACCTAAGTCTCGATCGGTTTTATGAAATTTCCTCAAATTTTCGAAATTTGCTCAACATCTTCAAATTTTCTTTTTCTTTCCTTCAGTCGACCCCGATAACAATAACAAAGAAGGAATCGGTTACTTTCCATTTTATATTCTTCAATCCGGAGCAGCTATGTCTCAACAACAACAACAAGTAAGTATTCGAATTTTGATGTATTTAGGTTGATTAAATTTTGATTTAGGTAAAACAGCGTCGAAAATTATTTTAATTGCATAAAACCGGTCGAAATTATTCATAAAACCAAAATACCGATCGGTATTATCAAATTCGACCGGTCAAACCAAAAATTCGACCGGTATTTTGAAAATACCGATCGGTATTTTGGTTTTGTGAATAATTTCGACCGGTATTTTGATAATACCGATCGCTATTTTGGTTTTATGCAATTAAAAATAATTTCGATCGCTTTTTTTATTTTATTGTTGTTTATGCTATTTATTTTGTTTAGATTTATTATCGTTGTTAATAATGTTTAGTATTATTGTTTGCTTGGATTTTGGATAATAATTATCGCATAATTATTAGATAATTAATTATTAGGAATTTAGATAATTAGATATAAATTGTTTCGTTGGATTCAGTTTAGATTTATTATTATTTTTCATTGGATAATTGGATATAAATTAGATATAATTATGTAAATTATGCGAAATGATATATATTATGCGAAAAAATCGATCGGTATCATGTAATACCGATCGAAATTTTCATAAAACGGTCGATCGGTTTTGAAAATTCGATCGATACATATACCGATCAATTTGTTTGCATATATACATAATTTGAACCGGTTTTGCATATATACATAATTTTGGACGGTTTTGTTAATTTATTTTTTAGATTTATTATTATTAATTTTGTTATATTTATTTGTTTAGGTCACTATTTATTGTTATGGTTATTGTTTCGTTTAATTTTTTTGTTAATTTAGTCTTGTTTAGTTAATTTTGTTTTGTTAATTGGAATGTTGATTCTATTATTGGATAATTCCCTTGTTTAGATAATTGTTGTATAATTTGCGTTGTATTATTTAAAGTATTGGATAATTTGTTTAGATAGGATAACTCGTTTAAATTCGTGTTATTAATGTTAGTTATTTATAATTATTTAGATGTTATTAATGTTAGTTATTTATAATTATTGGAGTATTAGTTTAGATAATTATTAATGTTAATTAATTATTGCATATTTATTGATTAATTATTCTTTTATTATTTATTGTTTAAAGCAGGATCATATATTTTGAGACCGACACAATTAATATACATCTTGATCACCACTTATTATAGAGTTGAATATTTAGATTATGTTAAGGCGAGGTTGCTTGAAGTTGGTGGTCGACCATTACTCGATAGATTCTTAGGAGGATGTTTTGGTCACTTCATAGATTATAAGCCGGGGAATAAGTGCGTTATGGTTATACACCATCTTGTTTCCGTCGAGATAGAGCGTAAGCGAGATGTTATTTTATATTAATGAAAGGCGCGTTGTTTTCTATTAGAGATTATGCGCTTGTGGTAGCTGCGGTTTGGGTCGTCTTCATTTGATACATCCGTGAGATTACGACTTGCGACATTGTGAAGTCTACATGACATTATGTCGTGGCCGACAAATGACATTTTGAGAACTATTAGATAGGTTACTAGCGCGACATTAATGACCGGGATGGTCATTTATACCTTCGATTGCACATGTTCTAGTGCTTTATGCCGTGGTGTTTGCATATGATGCTTGAAGACCTTGGTGACCGGGTTTGGGCCTTAGTTGATGATTTGGATGCTTTTGGTCGATTTAGTGGGGTGCATACTCATATCGATTTTGAAGTACTATTTGAAGCATTGTAAATCAACTAGGAAGTACCATTTTACGGACCCTTTGGGTGTTATATGTTTGGTTGCTTGAGGTCATACCGGACTTGGGCGATATAGCGGGAAAGAATGTTAATGGCAACTTGCATCCGAGATTCGAAGGTGGACGTTAGAGGTAGACTGGCGTTGCTAGATTCTGAGACCTGTTTGAGCGAGAGGTATTAAATATATTAGTTTACTAGTTTATTTATAAATTATATATATCATGTTGTTATATATTTATTATTCGATTCTTGATATGTTTTAATTTATTGCATTATTGTAGGAAAATTATTTTATTGAGATCACGGCCGGCGAGGCGGAGCTTTTCTCCTCTTACTTGCAATCCGTTTCATACCCTTATCCACTCGGTGTGCACTACGAGGGCCGAGCAACCCATTGAGAGAAGGATTGCAGTTCACTCGTCGACACGCCCGCCCGTGATGGAGAGTTATGAGCGGACGTAGAGGCTCCACCTTCAAGACCAGCCCAGAGGACATCGTCGGTGAGTTTGTTGAGATTGCGGTTCTTGAGGAGCCGCAAGGCGATATATGGATAGCCGTCGATCCGTTGAGAGGCGGGATACGGGAAGCGTGCAAGGCAGCCAACTTCTTCTTCTTCTTCTTCTTCTTCGGCGGTGGTGGTGAGCACCACGGGCGGCGTCTTAGTTCCGTCGATCGTCGTTGGATCCGAAACTATTCGAGAAAATATTCGGAGAGTGAAGGCGAGCGATGCAGCGATCGAGAAGTCTATCGAAGATAAGTGGATTCTAAGATTAAGAAATGGTTTGAAAGTTTCTTAGAAGACTCGATGTGGTTGCGCACATAATCTTCAAACGTCTACACACCCGCACTCGCCCCACGCCATCCGGCGGCGACGACGAGAGATGTAGATCGGAGCGGCGGCCCGGTCGAGATGAAGATCGGGAGGCGGCCGGTCGGATGTCCGTCGAGGCGGTGGACATATTGAGCCGGTGAGCCGACCTACATCGACCAGTGATACCCGCCGCTACTACCACGGATCCATGGTTCCGATCACGGGCCGCATCTCATCATTCCATCTTTGGGACTGGACCTATTTAGTGATCGGCGCCTCGAGCGTAGTGAGGCGGACTTTTGAGCCTATCTGACAACAATTGGAGCAACGGTAACTATTAAGTCTCATATTTGGCGGTTTATAATATTTCATTATATTTGTTATGTTTTCATTTCTGACTCATATGCTTAAATGTTTGTAGTTGGAAGCTTGGGAGGGTGAGCAGACACGGAGACCTTCGGTGCAATGAGGTCACCATATGTGAATAGCCCGTTCCCGTCCATTATCCGAAGATGTATTGATAAACTACGGTGTTTGTTGATGATGAGAAATGACACGGTGGTGGTTGTTGAGTCTTGACCGTCGACTCGAGTTCGATGGTTCGTGTGTATCGAAGCCGAGAGGCCTTTGATGTTCGGGTAAGTGCGTTTTATACAATATGCTTCGTTTTTGAAGTACATCTACTTATATTGATATGTATCCTAAAATAATTTTGCGGATGGTCGATCTATTCATGATGTATTTGAGGGCGAGACTCGATCTGGGATCGAGTTATTGGATGGGGTGGATTCTCATAACACAATCATCATTGATCTTGATTTTTCGTAAGTATTGTGTCTTTAATACAATCAATATATATTATATATGTGTAGTATCGGAATTAATTAATTTTCAATGTTGAATAGATGTTTACGCAAAATTCATGGTCCGAGGTATCATGATGCTTTAGTCCTACATTCGAGGCGTCGTGAGGCACCATTGATCATTACCACGAGAGCATTGCTTACGTATGGCAGCCACCGGCGCATTGGATTGGAGTTGTCCTCGGCTTTGCGGTCATACATCATGGTTAGATGCCACGCAGTAACCTTATTTAATCTGATAAGTTGAAAAATTGAAATTTTCCTTGTTTATTTTCTCTAAATATTTATTTTATAGATCATCATCCCGTGCGTCGATGATGACGGCGTTCGTGATATGTCGCGTGGATATGCACTCGGGTCATTGCGTCTTTGTTTGACTCGCGTATTTGGCGGATGGACCAGGATCAGTGGATGCGAGGATGATGGACTTCATGTGCTGAATAGATTATTGCGGCGGTTCGATCTTCACTAGATGGTTCGAGAATAACTCCCACGAATACCACCATGGAACAATGAGCGATTATTACACGAGCTGATCCTTGGTATTTGACCGGAAGGCGATTTGATGATGGTCCATTTGCGTGCATGAATGTAGAACGTCTTATTTACGGTTCACCGAGTATCGAGCATGGTGCGTCTAGTGATGCATTTGTAGCATATAGACATAAAATAGGTGGAAATATATTTGAGTTATATGAGCCATACAAGAATCAGGAGAAGAAGAGGAAGAGGAAAGGAAGAGCATCGACTAGTGAGCGATAGCATAGAGATTTTTAATTTCATCTCATGTAATATAGGCGTGGTTGAACATGTATTTAGATTTATTAATTTCAATCTTAATTATTTAGACTTAATCTTCAATCTTAATTTAAATTTCAATCTTGATAATTATTTCAAATGGAATTCTGTTGCATCACTTCTACTATCCACTACTATCCGAAATTTCAATGGATCTCAATTAATTATTTCAACCGGTTTACATATCTAAAACATAATGACAATTTATCACGATAAATTACATTAATCACTTTCTTGTAGCTCAACACGTTGTGGACACCTTCTTTCGTATGTCCCAACTCCTACGGTGACTACATCTTTTGGTGCTCGGCGTCTGCTCGAGGATTCACCTTCTTGGGTAGTATTGCGTCTTGATCGCTCTCTCACCCCGGATGGAATTCGACTCGATCTTAGGCGTCCGACATGCGTTGCACAAGAGGTGGCATGACAATCACGTGAGCTATTTCTTACGGTACAACCCAATCACATAGGTTTGGAAGAGGATTAGCGTGGTGATGCGTCTCCACTAAAGTTTCTTTCGTGTAATAGGTCTCACATAATCTAAGATTGATTAGCGATTCACTATCACACAAGACATAGTTAATATTATAAGCATAAAACTTATTATATATAAACAAAAATAAAACATACTCAATTGCGGCGATCGCATGTGAACACGGCAAGCCATCTAGATCAAATTCATTGCGGGGGCATGTTTGCTGTTCAAGATCGACCACATAGGTTACGTCGCCATCGACAATCTTGTACCTTCGATCGCAATTCTCCTCCGAGTGTAACGATGACTTTTGCCATTTCGCACTAAGCTTTTGTATCGCCACTTCACTCGGGTTGTCTTCACCGTTGGGCATTGCTCGTCTATCGGTGAACCATCCTCAATAATCAATCGATTGCTTGATCATCGAGCAAATTGGAAGGCGTCTTGCCCACAACAACCGCTTGTTGAATGACTCGGCCGCGTTCGATGTAAGAAAAGCGTAGAACTTACAGGACATCGTGATCGAGCCCACCTATGTGGTCGACATTAATCAACTTCGATGAGTCTGCGGGGCTCATGCTTTCTATATGAGACATAGCATGTTCATATTCTCATTCTTTGGTATGCATATGCGACTTTGTGGCCACATCACCACCATGATGCTTAATCTTACCAAGCAAATGATAGTAGCATAAGCGTGGAAAGCATCGAAATCTGATGATTTACGTTTGCTATGGAGACATGTGCGTTCGGGGCGATCAATAGGGAATTGCTGGACCGAGCGCTCTGCGAACCCGCGAGAGGAACCAAATCCACGATTCATCATTTTCAATAGGCCCAACACCATATGCCAGCGGAAAAACTTGCTCATTGGCATCGCCGTCACAAAGAAGAAATAAAATACCTTTATTCGGCCTTTTAGGTGAGTTTCATCAACTACGATCACCGGTCTTAGACCAAAGTAGAAATACCTCGTAGGTGATGCAAGAGCAACAAATAAGTGCTGAATCGCCATCGGACCCACATCTAAATCGTGAATGTTCTGGATTTGCTTGCCGCAACATATAGAGATACTTGGCAACAAGCGAAATGATTCATCATGGTTACCGTATATCATTTCAATTGAAGTGTTTCGTGCTCGTAGTGCGACATCGTAGCTGATACGGATACCAAAATCACGTTGCGGCTCGTCATAATGGACTTTGGCTTCATTATTTCACCATCGTTTCGCATTTTCCTAGCAAAAATCGCGCCACCACTTTGCATGTGCCTTAAGCGGAGCAACTCGACTCAATCACGGTGGCATGTATGCTCGGGAGTAAATTTATGGACTCCCGGCGGTCCCATGTCGCGTGGCACGTAATTGAAAAATCCATTTGTCTGCACTTGCATCGAAATGTAGCGTTTTGTGTCGAGCGCTCGATTGTATATTACGCCTTGCTGCATATGCTAAATTCCAACAAAGAAGACATAGATCTTGTTCTTTGTAGTAATAAAATTTTGGCTCAATTCTCCTCCCTTGTTGTTGCGGATCACGAGCCACAAGTGATGCGAGCGTCGATGGAATAGCGGAACTAACCAATTGGTTAGTTCATTTGCATCGATCTGGATGTCATCATACGGATTATTGCTGGGATTTATCAACGACATCGATCTTCCAATCCGCCTTCTCGACGGATCGACACGCAAAATCAAGAAAGCGTAAATTTTATAAGTGTTTCTCGTCTTCGCCGTCCTCGTTGCGTCGAATCGGTCTCGATCTCGGAATATAATCGAACCACTTTCGTCGATTACATTTCAATAACGAGTTGGTTGGGGTGGCACTCTGATGGTAGGTTCTCCCGTGTGGCTCACGAACACAAGCAAAATTTTGATCTCCTATATAAGAATCACCAAACCAATCGACGGCGCCAACCTCGAATTTGTTCGATCGACTCATCAATTTGAGTGTGGTGCACTATTTCCATAGGATGAAGTGTGAGGAAAATCGAGCGAAGGAGCGTAGGGTTCTTGTTGTGATTGAACACTTCTTTCGTAATGATGTGAACCACATATACCGTAGGATATGATTCATTTCGCACAATTGAGCGATTGATTATGCGTACTCAATAGAGATTTTACTAATCGACCATATCGAGATGTGGATATATAAAATAATTGGAAATTTGTGCTTAGAAAATTTGACGCATCAAGTGGTGATCTTGTATAAGAGGTTTAATATGGGTGATTATCAATTTGAAGAACATGCTCAACAGTCATGGTAGATACACCCATCAAGTATCCCGTATTTGACATTTATCAATTTCAATTCTCCATCTATAACAAATAAAAATGAAGTAAATATCGATTCTTCTAAATGAAAATCCATTTGGATATCAAACGTATTTGAAATTACTAAAAATAAAACCTATATATTACCTCAAATTGTATTGATCCGAAATGCCTTCACTTGCACTTGCTATCAAATTTTATGTGTGCTTGTGTGTCTTGGTAACGAATTGTATATATGTTGTGTGTTATGTTGATTTTATTGCTCTTTTATAGATTGTAATTCACTCGATTATTGAATGATGAATTCAAATGTATGAATGATGAGAAAGTTCAATAAAAGTGTTCGATGTCAATTCATATCAATTATCGATGTATGTCGGATAATGCAAGATCAATTCATATCAATTATCGGTGTATGTCGGATAGTAGTGGATAGTAGAAGTGATGCAACGTAATTTCATTATCAAATAGTCTTGATTCACATGGTGGAATAGTCTCCATAGTCTCAAATCATATCGTGTATCGATTGACATTAATAGTGAACTAGTAACAATTTCTCATCAATCAATAATAGTTCACGTGAATAAAGGCGCAATAAAGATGTAAATATAAAAATGAATCATATTTCAAACCATATATAGTAAAAGAATTGAAATTGATTTTTCGATCGTTTTCAAATTGAATTTAAATTTTATTTTCAAATAATTTAAATTCCTAAATTTAAAAATAAAATGAATTGATTTTTCATAAAACCGATCGGTTTATGAAAAATCAATTCATTTATGATTTTCAAATTAATTTAAATTTTATTTTCAAATAATTTAAATTTCCTAAATTTAAAAATAAAATGAATTGATTTTTCATAAACCGATCGGTTTTCATAAAACCGATCGGTTTTATGAAAATCAATTCATTATGATTTTAAATCAATTTAAATTTTATTTTCAAATAATTTAAATTTCCTAAATTTAAAAATAAATTGAATTGATTTTTATAAAAATCCGATCGTTAAAACCGATAAAAACCGATCGGATCGGATTTTGAAAAATCAAGTTTTATGATTTTCAAATTGAATTTTTATTTTCAAATAATTTAAATTTCATAAATTTAAAAATAAATTGAATTGAATTTTATAAAATCGATTTTTCGATCGGTTTGATGAAGAATCAATTGATTCTTCATCAAACCGATCGAAAAATAAGTTTTATGATTTTCAAATTGAATTTAATTTTTATTTTCAAATAATTTAAATTTTCTAAATTTTAAAAAAAATTGAATTGATTTTCATAAAGATCGGTTTTTCATAAAACCGATCGACTTTATGAAAAACAATTCATTCTTCATAAAATCGATTTTATGATTTTCAAATTGAATTTAAATTTTATTTTAAATAATTTAAATTTACTAAATTTAAAAATAAATTGAATTATTTTTATAAACGTCGGATCGGAATCAATTTTATCGGGGAATCAATTGATCCCCATAAAACCCATAAAATCCCCCGATCGGTTTTATGGAGAATCAATTGATTCTCCGATTTTTATAAAACCGATCGGTTAAATTGAATTTAAATTTAAATTTTCTGATAATTTAATTTTACTAAATTTAAATATAAATTGGAATGATTTTGCATAAAACCAATCGGTGTTTTCATAAAACCGATCGGTTTTATGCAAAATTAATTCATTCATCATAAAACAATCGGTTTTTCAATAAAACCGATCGGTTATTAATTGTAATTTAAATTTTTTATTTTTGTCAAAAAAACCGATCGAATTTTGTTAAAAACCGATCGAATTTGTATAAAACCGATCGAATTTTGTATAAAACCGATCGAATTTTAATGAATATATTTTCAATTGTTGAATCAATGATATTTCGTTAACTCCAAAAATAAAATAAAATACAACTATCAATTCACTGAAATCAAGAAAGCGTATTGAATTTTTTTGAAATCTAAAACAGATGAAATATGTAAGACATGCGGTGAAATGTAAGAAAAAAGCGAAAAGTAAGGGTAAATTAGACCATTAACAAATAAATGGGTATGTCTTGCATCTTTTATGATTTTGGATATTTACTGCATATGTGTTATGAATTTGGTCATTTATTCCTATTTACACTTAAAAATATCCAAAAGGATATTTATTTTGAGTAAAAGATAGTATTTGTTTTCAGATAATTATCGTAAATAACTCGTGGTCTTATTTTAGTTTATTACATAGTGCTAATAATGTGTGTATTCAACTTAGTGAACTTTTCAATTTCATGACGTGTTGACCTAAACAGATTACTGTAAAGTGAAGGATTTGATTTTTGATTGCTTGTGATAATATATTTCATATACATCTAACTGATGTGATTCATTGACTTTTATAGTTAATCAAATCGTTTCCAGTTTAACTGCACGATCGATCACTATTATTCAATGTGTCACCATGACTAAATTGTAATTTGATATTGCGATTAATTTATTGACATTTATAATTTTTTTACCTATTATAATATGTGTCAGCAACTTTTCGAGATTAAGTAAATACTTTTAGTGAGTGGAGTTAAGTGTAAAGACTTTTACAGTAATTAAAGAACAAGAAATGATCTCTGTGAAATTACAGAACTGCAATAATTTCATAATTTTACTAAATAACTGGCGTGTCATCCATCGATTACACGATATATTTATTAGGGTTGTCAATTCATGCATGTCGACACGACATGATAAGGCCAAACACGAACACGATCCATTAAGGATATGTCGACACGAACACGAATACGACACAAAATGTAAAGACACGGACACGATACGAGCACCACACGAACACGAATATGACACGATTTTTTCTTTTGACACGACACGAAACGATAAATTAAAATTAAAATTTGAAAATAAATTAATAAAAGAAATAAAAATATATAAAATATAATTAATATAGTAATAAATATATATAAATATTATCGAATTATATGAAAACGATACGATCCGACACGAACACGAATACAACATGAAAATTATCGTGTTACACGAACGCGACACGGATCCGATACGAAATTATCGTGTTCTTATAGTGTCGAAACGATAAGGACACGAGCACGATAAGGCTGAACACTAACCTGTTAATTTAGTGCGTGTTCATGTCGTATCGAAAATTGTCATCCCTAATATTTACGTTAATAAACGAATGAAACAATTTTTATATTAAGGCGATAATGGTGGTGACTTACTAGAAAAGATCGCACTCTATCAGTGACAATTTGATACTAGTGAAATAAAGTTAAAAACTGATTATGAAATATTAGACTAAGTGTTTTAAGGACAGTTTAAGTTTTCAGTAAGGCAAATACAGTAACCACCACATTCTGCAAGCACATCAGTTATCAGTGCAACTGACAAGTTGCCTCAGCAGTCAACAGGTTTTGCTAACTGATAGCATTCAGTACAAGACTCATCTTATCTGATCTAACTAGCAGTATTGAACTGTCAGTTATCCGATCAATTACTATCACAGTGGTCAATCAATCTTATAGCAAATAAAAAGTTTCAAATGTACCTAACTGATGTATTTTCTCTCCACATACACCAGTACGTACCCAGATAGACACATCATGATATTAATCTCAACTATTATGTCATTTCAATGTGGACTTTTGGTTGAGAATAGATATATGCATTTGTATAGATTTTTATATGGTAAAGTCTAATGAAAAATCAATGTGGAATTTAAATAATTTATCTATTTTAATTTTAATTTTGTGAAGTCTCATGAAAAACAATGTGTGATTAAGTAATTTTTTTTTGTTCAGATTTTAAATTTTGTGAAGTGTTATGTAAAATTGATGTGTGATTCGAATTGTAGTATCATTTTATTTAGAATTCCAATTGATAAAGTCTCATGACAAAATCAATGTGAGATTCAAATCTTTTTAAGAAAAATATACAAAATATCTCCCTTTATGACCAAATTAAACTGAAGAAACAAATTTGCCAAAACTATATATTTGGATAAATTAAATTAAATAAACTTTTATTTGATCAAATTAAATTGATGGTGTGATTCGAAAGATATTATTTTCAATCACTCCACCAATTAAATTTGAATTTTTTGTTGGGAAAATAAAAGAATATTTTTATATAGATTTTCATTTAGTGAAATCTCATAAAAAGTAAATGTGGGATATAGGATTTTAGAAAAATAAGAATACAAAAAATCATGAAAATTTTATGTAGAATAAAGAATTAATGTGATGCATTTACTTTATAATATAGAAAAAGATATCTATAATTAGTCAAAATTGAAATTACGTACAAAAGGTCCATGACAATTCTTTTCGTATATAAACATACAATTAAAATTTGAATAATATCACATTGTTATTCCTTTATCACATTAATTAAGAGATTCATTTTTCTTTTATGTGATAATGAAACTCCGTATTATACGAATATATGCTCCGGACAACTTTCCGCGATAATTCACAAATCTCATTGTAAAATAATTATACTAGCAAAATTTGACATGGCAAGACACAACTTAAAAAGGAAAATATATATATATATATATATATAGGGGTTGGTTAATGTGAGAACCAACCCCTTAGTGAGAAATGAGAACCAATATGCACCATTGATTATACATAATCCAACCATCATCATTTAATCTAGCATAAAATCGCAGATTCACTATGCAAAATAAACGTGCCTTCTTTTGAATCAATGAAGGGTTCAATTGTAAAATAACATTCACCCACCTCTTCGATAACCACCCCCATCTCCTTAATTACCGCAGTAAATGCGGTATTTACAACCTTCATTCAAGATATCATATTTACCTATACGTATTCAAGATTTGAAATGCTAATTGCAGTAATAGGCAAAGCATATAATCTCAAGTCAAGTGACTTTTCCGAAGCCCATCAAGCAATTAGTTACTGTCAAACTCAATGGATTGGGCCAGACAAGAGAAGGGCGATGCATCAACACACATCATCCACAAGCATGTTGAAAAATATTCGGTGGGTTTTGTTCATAATCATCTTTCTACCGAATGCTAGAGTTTGGAAGACGTTCGACCAAAATATTCGGTGGGTTTGAGATCCGTGAGATTAAGAAACAACTTTTGTTTTACATCTTTGTTTATTGAGTTTTGATTCTGTATAGTTTTTCGTTAATGGTATATATAGTTTTGCAAGCGGTCCCTTCTTTTAAAAAATTTCTACAGTAAGTGGATAAATATAATTTATAATACTTATGCATGTTTCATTTGTTTACCAGATCTGGAACGTTTTTTTACTAATTTTAGGTTGTTCTATTATTTCGGTGGTCCACCCATGTACTTATATAATTATTGCATTTTTTTATGAAATTAACCTATAATGATGTGATGCACAACCAAATGGTTGTATAATAAAAGTGTATATATATATCTGTTATCATATATTATGCATATAATTGTAAACATAATACATAATTATATATGTTTTTAATAAAAGCGTAGTCTATATCATAAATAAAAAAAATTACATGAGAGGTTTGAACTCACGACACTCGAGTTAGTAACAAATACATCAACCAACTTCACCAACAATCAACGTGTATTATTTGGACTTTATTTCATTTTGACTTCGTGAGTTTGTGATTATGGATGAAATATTCGGACTTATTTCAGACTTCATTTATGACTTTTCAAAATTTGATGGCCGAAACCTTCTCTCCGCCGTGCGATCCATCCTCTGATCTTATCCTCCTTGCGCTCATTGTTGTTCCATCGATGGCGGTCTCGTCGTCGAGAACCACCACCGCTCTACCAAACCTCACACTGCTAAACCTCATTTGCTGCGCAAACTCTCCGCCGTCCGAGAAGCGGTGAGTTCGAACAATGGCGTGTGCCGATGAAGGTTCTCGGTGGTTAATTTTCTCTTGTAGGTGTCTACTCATACTTTGATTTACGCCAAGGCAACCGACGTTAAATCTTGCGGTATGTTCTTTTTTCTTTCCTTCTCGCCGATTTTAATTCGTACCCCCATAAAACTTCGATTAGTCGACTTCATTGTTTACTTCAGCTTTTGTACTAATCTTGTATTTGATATTTTCGACCAATTCGATTTTGTTCCTTTCGCATATGTTATTGTTCTTAATGTTTTTGCTTGGGGTTTCGATTTCTCGGGAATTGGGTAGTTTATCCGATTTGTCTTATGTTCCAATGCCCCTTAAATGTATTTGATCGGTGATGTGGAGTATGATCATGCACGAGTAATTATTTCTTGTGAAATTGACTTATTGAAGATGGATTGATGCATTATCAATAAGTAGAAAAGAAGATAACGATAAAATTGCTCACTGAGACGCCTGTCTTTGTGCTGAAATTATATGCTCCACTATGATACATACGTAAGAACTGCTTATTGCCTACCTCTAAGCCCTCGGTATCTAGTTGCCCAATCTCACCTCTACTTCATGTTTGCTTTTGCATTGCTTATATTCTCATGTCTTATTCTATTTTTATTTTAAAGATCCGCATTTTTGTCCTTGATACATTGTGCGTTAGTGCTTGTATGTGTTTATTGATTGGGAAAGTAAAGTTTTATCTTTGATATTGTATGCTCCAAGTGAATATTCTCTTATGCTTTTCCCATTTTCTCGGGTAATGAATTGCAGATAAGAAGGCTAATTATATTGTCGAGGTCAGACTCGATATTGATCCTAGTGATAAACTCATGTAGCCCTCAAGGGGAATAAGTATAAGAGATAATAGCTATGATCTTGAATTTTGAGACACCACAAGTAATTGAAAGGACTAAAGTAGTTGTGTAGCTGTCAATCTCAATATTATGCCCGAGTCATAAAATTTGTAGCCTCTATGCCTGAGTCATAAGAGATACTTAGGCATGTTGTTCGTGATTTTGTTTAATTTAATTGTTTAAATTCGAGAGCTTTTCAATTAATTGGTTATTGTCCGTTGTTTGCAGGCACTAATATTCAGACGAATGAGGATGTTGCTATCAAGCTTGTACGCAATTTGAAGTTTTTATCTGTTCTTGCATATATGTTTGTTTTGATTATAATTATGTGTTTGTGTGTGTGTTTTTGTTTTCACAATTGTAAAATCTCATAAGATTTATCTATAGTGGATTGATTATTGGTTAATGAAAATTTGCTTCCCTGTAAAAACATTAAAAAAGTAGTATCAAGAAATTGGTTTTTTTCCTAGGCATGCACCAGTTCAATCGATCGAGAAACATGTAATGGATAATGTAAAAGTTTCTTTTGAGCTTAAATATTAGTTTTACGCTCTTGCATTCCATTGTTAGTGTTTCTAGGGTCGAATCATCAACACCATGCTACTAGGAGTCGTAAAATGAAATGAAAAGTTCAAAACAAATAGTTGAAACATATAAGATGGAAATGATCATTAATTTACGAGCAAGACACATTTTATCTAGTGAGTCGATTTCTCTTAAAGGAATTCAAGCTGCATGAAAGGTTCATATTTGTAGATTTCTCCAAAAATGTTCATCAGATATTTCTCATGCTTTTGGATTTTTATCATAATGTTTTTATTCACTTTCTTGGATTAACTCTTCAACAACGTCTTTTATTTGGTCTATGACTACTTTAATAAGAATGCAACTCATTTTGTGTTCAGGAAAATACGAGGACAAGACTGTTCTCATGCTTGCAGATCAGATGGTAATGCATTCTGTTTGACCCTGTTTGGCTAGGATATTTAAACATCTTAATGTTTCAACTTGACCGAAATCTGCTTTTTCTTTCGATTAATCGGCTTGAGTATGTTCATTCTAAGTCTTTTTCGTGATCGAGATCTTAAGCGACAACTTTCTCATGGGTTTGGGAAGGCGTGCGAATCTGTATTCTGTTTTCCTTATTTTGAACTTTTCTCAATTTTGTTTAATTGTTTGCTTCTTAAGTATCTCGGATGGTAGCCGATTTATTCATGTAGGTATATACCATTGACTTTGGGCTTGCAAGAAATATAGAGATTCAAATCACCAACATATTCCATATAGGTATCTTGTCTTCAGATAGCATCTTTAGAACTTAGAGATCTTACATAGTAATCTAACTGAGTTTCCAATTATTTAGTTCTAAATATTCTCTTGATTTTATTATTGTACATGATCAATTATAGTTCAAGAATATTTTACCAAAATGCAGAGAAAATAAGAATTTGACCTAAGCGACCAGTTCGCAAAGCATAAATACACATCTTGGCATCGATGCGCATGTGGCACATGCCATATTTTTCACCCATTTGACCTTCGGATGTAGTAGAAGGTGATTTATAGTTGCTTTCGTGTTGATTTTGCTCCTTTGTGTTAACCTATGGATAGAGCAAAGCGGGAGGACGACCTAGAATCACTCGGATATGTTCTTATGTACTTCTTAAGAGGAAGGTTGTCCTCGAATCTTGTCTTGTTAGTTCGATCTACTTTTAGTTCTTGTGGTATGTCCACTCATATCTAGAAAAATGTAGCCCGGCGGGCGCAAGTCGGAAACAAGAAATAAATACTGACAGGATTAGCGAGAAAAGGTTCAAACTTCCATAGAGGTGATAAACTTTTTGTAGCTTCTAGTTTGTTGTATATTGCCTACGCGACTTAAACTCTTTATCTTTCGTTGCGGTCTTTATGCCATGGTTATCCAACCGAGTTTGCCTCTTACTTCCATTATTGTCGGTCACTTAGATTCGAGGACAAACCAGATTATGCTTATTTGAAAAAATTTTTCGTGACCTTTTATTCGTGAAGGTGACGGTGTTTACCTTACCCTCCCAACATTTTCTCATTTTATAATAGCGTCTACTATCATCCTCATTTTATGCTTGCATTTCTCTTGTCAAGGTGTTTTCATTTGATTATGTATTTGATTGGACTATTTTGAAATATCGTGCATCCTGACTTGCTAATCCTCCATCTCGTGCCCTAGTAAGTAACCTCAATTTACAACTAAAGAAAAAAGGAACCTCAATTTGAAGCTATTTCTCTAGCTCCCAAGCTACAACCCGATGCATTTTGGGACACCACGGAGAACTTGGAAGATAAGGGAGTTATTGATATAGATTCAAGACATGTGGATCCACGGATGTGTAGCCTCTATGCGGTGATATATATACTAGTTTGTTTGCAAGACGGGTTTGTTAGTTAGTCACAGATTGGCTAAATGCTAATAAGCCTTAATATGTTTTTTTGTGGTGCTCAAATTTTGCATGGCTCAAGATGGAAATATCCAAGCCTTGTGTGATATTGCTTCCATAAGTTTTACAATCCATTTTGATTAGGATGCAATTTGAGCTTGATATTACTCGTTCTTTATATTTTAAAATTCTTCATTATGTGATGGTAGAAAATCTTATCTTGTAATCGGACTGATTGAAAATTTCTTTTATCCATTATTAATTACTCTTGTTCTTCTCTCAGTCGATCGAAAGCCTTCACCAGATTACATGGAAAAGTTGCGTGAGACATCACCGGTGGCATGCGGGTATTTTGATTGATTGGCTTGTGGAGGTAGTTTTCTTACTCTTATATCATCGAGCTCTTGCTTATCGCCACCGCTCTTCCTTTCGACTTGTTTAACATTTTCACTTGAACTTTATGTAGGATCATTAGTCATTTATTTCAATTTTCATAGAAAATCGATCTGACATGACTTAGCACATTCTTTGCCTTGTATTGTGACCTACAAACTGCCTTGTTAATTTTTACTTACAGTTTCCTGTTCACACTAGTGGTAAAATGCCTATACCACAATGGCAATTTTTTCTGAAATATTAACATGTGGTTCTCTTTCCTCATCTTTGTTTGAACTTCCTTCTTCGATTCTGATCAGTATACCTTTTTGACATTTCGGACATTAAGTTCTAGCACAAGCAGGCCGTCCAATTTATACACAAGTCCTTTTTATGGTCTTAGGCTAAGGTAAGGCTAAATTGAAGGGTCATATCATGATCTTGATTGTTTGGGTGTCAATTGAGGTCAGAAATTTTCACTGCTTTTGTTGCAGACTTTTCAGAACAAGAGACTTGCTTATGCAGTCCAAGAGATTGGGAGGATTAGGATAAGAATTTTTTACTATTATTTTTCCTTAATTGTAGGAAGTCGGCGGAGAGAAGATTAGGATTAGGAGCTTTATTAATTTTTTATTTTTTGTTCTCAACCGAGGGAGGATATTTGGCGAGAGGAACAGAGGGAATTCCAGCTGCTAGTTTTCTTTTATTGTTTGATTTTATTTGTTTCCTTTGAAGTTTGGATATTGGTAAGATGTCAACTGAATGCTGAATTCAGGTTGTCTTTTTTTTCTTCTTCTTGAAAGTAGAGGTAACTAACCCCATGCGGTTTCAACTTCACTTGATTAGTTCTATAAATCGATTTTCGGATGGTGAGGAAATATAAAGACTCACCTTATGCAGCCTTCCAGTGAGCAGGAACCCAAACATATAATACTTATTTTGAGAAAGGAGATGTTCGCTTTCACAACTTTAAAAATCTATGTAAGGAAGAGAGGTCTCGGTTTGAATCCAACTACGATTGTCTTGTGATATGTGGGATACGTTCTTATTGTTTTGTTATGTGATGTAGCAATATTTTCAGATAGTGATTTTGTAGGTGTAATGAAAGCAGTTGTATATTTTGTATAGTGATTTTATAAGCGTAATGAAAGCAGATTGTATATTTTGAATAGTGATTTTGAGCGTAGTCGCAAGTATATTTTAATCTCATTTGCTTGTGCGTTATTAATCAGATAGGTTTAAATAAATTATCATATGTTATGCATATGTATGTTTTGGTATATGCATAATTTATGATTATTTATGCATAAGATATTAATATATGTACATATTATACATAATTATATCTGTTATCATATATTATGCATATATATGTCTTGTTATATGCATAATTTATGCATAACAAGAATCTTATTTATGCATAACAATAATCTTATTATGCATATAACAAGAATTTATTTATGCATGGTTTAATTGATGCAATTGAAAAAAATTTACTTCTGTGTGAATTCATATATTATAAATTTATACTGTGAATAAAATGTGTATGTGGTGTGTCTGATTAATTTGGAATAGATATCACGAATGATGTGCATATAAACATAAAATATATGCGTCGTAAAATATTATTTATGCATATTCATGTAAATATTTTATTGATTGTATGCCTGATTTGTTATACGTTTCTCATATATGGTTTGTTAAATATTCTGTAATGCATAACGTATATTTGTACATGTATATGAACGATACACTTGTACGTGCTTTTACGAGTTTCAAAACCACACACAACTGCATAAGCATCATAAAAATCATCGCCCTCTTTCAAATTTCGAAAAGCACGATCAATTTTGGGCTTAAGTACATCGTCACAGTACGAAAAAATCCAATCATCAGAATGAATTACATCCACGTCGTCTTCTAAGATGCATGCATTTAAGAATATATCAATCTGAATTCTATAATTATGCATATTCAGTCAATTTATATGCATAATCAAATATTTAATTGTGCATATTAAAATTTTGTTTTTAACCTAAAATAATGTTGATAATCTATAATAAACTATTACGTATATAATCAATAATAACTTGCATAACATATTTTATCTATTTCCTCGATTTATTAATAACATATGTCAAATTATATACGAATTATATAGTTATGCATACTCGATATATTTATATGCATAAAATATATTTAATTGTGCATATTACAGTTTTGTTATTAACCTGAAATAATTTTGATAATCTATGATAATCTATCCTGCATATAATAAAATAATAACTTGCATAACATCTTCAAACTATTTCCACTAATTATTCATAACATAATGTCAATTTAAGCATAATGTGAATTAAAAGTTGGTTTTAGAAAATAATCAAATTCATATCTTTACATTCATCACTGACATGAATAACATAAAAGTTCACATAGTTATAAATTAGAAAAACATGTCGAAACAAATAAAATAGATTAAAAAAGAAGGAATCAAATTCACAATGTGATTTTAATAATTTAAAATCATCAATCTCGAAACATGTAATAGATTAAAGAATTTCATCTATAAAATTTGATTGAGTACGTCTAAAAAAAAAATCTATGCGTAAAAAAATACTTGGATAATCCATGGAAGATATGAAACCGGCGTTCAAAAAAAAAATGCATTCAACAATGTATTAGATACAGATGATTATCGATTTGGAGAATAAACTAGTAATAAAAAATGAATCACAAAAGAGATATGGTTTAATTCAAAAATAACTACCGAAAATAAATAAACCAATCCCATAATTATAGGGATACTATAATTAATGAAATATTTCAAATTACATTAATAACCTTTCGTGTATATTAATGTTGTAAAAAGCATAAAAATAATTTAATCTATACCATACATTACATCTAGATCTAGGGTTGATATTGGTTCTCAATTTCTTAACGATATATAGGTTCTAATTTGATCTATTCCATATATATATATATATATATATATATATATATATATATATATATATATATATATATATATTGGAATTATATAACACCCAAACTTTTGGTAATATATAATATTTAATCTCATCCATTCATCTCATAGATTCTATGATGGAGTTTTTTTAGACTTTTAAGCTTAATTTTGTTGATTTCGCTAAAATAAGATTATATTAGTAATTTGATTTGTTAAATGATACAGGAAAAAAATCATGCATATAGTTGAATAGAGTTATGCATATAAATGAATACAAAATGCATGTATGTTGGAAGCGCGCGTCCAGTGCGCACATGTCGTCCCAATTCACACTCGCGCACTCCCCAACACCTAATGGCTAACATTCATGTTTATGTTTTAATATATGCATGATTATCTTTTAGGGGTGGTCTCCTGTGCGCGCGCGCAGAGTGAGACCACCATTAATTAATTAATCCTAATTAATTAATCAATTAAATTAATTCTAATTAATTAATTAATTAATTAACTAAATTAATTCTAATTAAAATTAATTAGTTTAATAAAATTTAATTGTAATTTAATAAATAATAATTTTGAATTAATAAACTATAATTATGAAATAATAAATCCTAATCGTGAATTAATAAACCCTATTTGGAATTAATAAACCCTAATTTTCAATTAATAAACCTTAATTGGAAATAATAAACCCTAATTATGAATAATAAACCCTAATTATGAATTAATAAACCCTAACTTTGAATTAATTAAATCCTAATTGTGAATTAATAAACCCTAATTATGAATTAAAAATCTGAATTATGAATTAATAAACCATAATTATGAATTAATAAATTCTAATTTTAAATTAAAAATTAATAAATTTAATTATACATTAACAAAATCTAATTATCCTTACTCACCATAATTAATATATAATTATTTTAACAAAAAACAAGGGTGAGCTCACCCAAGTTTTTGTCTATCTTTTATTGTATGCATGTTTGTATTTTGTGACCAACATGCAGGTTTATACTTTCTTATATGCATGTTTTTGTTTTAATTTATGCATATTTTTGTTTTTGTATATGCATGTTTGTGTTTCGTGGTCAACATACATGTTTATGTTTATTTATATGCATGAATGTGTTTTTCGACAGCAAAACTATCTCCCATCCTTTTCTGTCAGTTCTGTCAACTCCTTCTCCGATTACCAGCGAATTTCGTCGAAAACCACCACCATCTTTAGATAATCAATCTTCTCTCAAAGTTTCCTTCTTATTTTTCCTCAAAATCACTAATTTTCATTTCAAAAGTCATCATCTTCTTCTCTTTTTTTCTCAAAATTTGATGATTGCCGTTGTTGTCTTTTCCATTGTTGTCCACATGTCACCGTCGTCGTCCACCACTACCGCTGCTATTGTAAAAAAAATCGAAGAAGAAGAAGAAGGTTGTTTGGTTCTCTTCCCAATTTGTCCCTTACGTACGAAAAAATTTAAAAATGAAAAAGGGCTACCACGTGCAAGCTTGTGGTGTAGCCACATATTCAAAATATATGATCTAAATTGAATACTACATATTATTAAGGACCAAGTACTATAGGAACTCATTCCTATATATATATATAATATGTGGGGTGAATTATAATACAAATCCCTTAAAATTAGAAATAAGAACTCATTGCCATCATCGAATTAATATTTTGTGTATATACTGACAATAGTAAGGAAAACATAGGTTGAAATTATCCCAATCTTGTTGTTAGAATAAAATCACCAAATCATTTGCAGAACATACATCTCCCAATAATTGTCAGTGTTCAATGAATTTGTTAGAAGAGAATGACAGCTTAATTCCACCAATATATTCCAGTAATGCATTGCACTTTTCTTTCATCATCAAAATCATATATTAGGTGTGAACAATATTTCATCGATTCCCATCTTCAACTCTTATCGGCCAACTCTTTTGGGAAATTTAGCTTGCTTCATCTTAATTTATATGCTTATCCATGTTGAAAGCATGTCTCACAAGAAGGAATAACGAGTTAGGTAGTAATATCAAATATGTGCTCTCCTTTTACACGTTATCAGTTGGTTCAAACGTAAATAAACGATTATTACAACATCAAATACTTTTCATACGATAGTTTCATCAAGTATAATTTTAAGTAAAAATCAATCTAGAGTCTGACAAAATTGGATTCTTTAAGCTTAAATTATATTCCCAAATCCCCCATCTTAAAATTGTGGTCACCTTCACATTCTCGCACAAATTACTAAAATGTGTTTAGTTCATGCATTTGATCGTATTTGATATATAAAAGTAATTAATGGACACAAGAATCTCTTACTATAACCTCATTTATTCACCTATATTGAGATATTATTGATTTTCAAGATCACTAAATATGGGTATATATATATTAATGAAAACAATATCTAATGCTTAATTATTTAATAAAGAAATAAAGAGATAATTTTAAAAGAAGACATTTTGTTATAATAAAGATAAAAAATAACCACAACTACAATATTATGATAAAACTAATTATTATTACTAAATACTCTTCTTTCCACGAATAACATATACGCACAAAAAAATATGTATTTTGTATTGTGTAACAATCCAGAATGAACTATTACACAAATACATGAACATACACTACAACAAAATGTTCCAATAGTAACACCTATGGATGTCACTAAATAAATTTGTGACATCTTGTGAATGAGTAACTATTATGCATGTCACAAAAAAAAGTATGTCACAAAATTTAGTGAAATTTATAAATGTAGCTATTTTTGTTACATATGAACATGTAACTATTTTTTGTGACATGTGAAAGTGTAACTATTTTTTGTAGTTCCTAGTTTCTCATATTTGAATTTTTTCTCTCTCTTTTTTCTTTACCTTTCAACATTTTTTGTTTTGCCTTGATGTTTGTTATATTTAACAAATCAATGTCTATTATATTGGAATAAATTATCTCTGTTATTTTGAAAATGTGAAGTCTAAAAAATGGTCTCAATTTGGAACACCAAAATCGAACAACTAATTGAATATATATATATTAAATTTTGAAACTCTTTCGTTATAGTAAAATTTAGTTATATTCCTATATGTAACAAAAAAATTATTGTGACATGTTTAAATGTAGTAAGATTTAATTTCATGGATAGATATAACAAATTTTACTATATTTTTAAGTGTAACAAAATTTACATACATTTTTATGTGTAACAAAAATATATTGATGTATGTATTGGTGTAATTAAATTTTGCCACATCTAAAGATGTCATAAATTTTGTAATACTTCTCTTGGTGTCACTAAAAATATATAACTACTAGACATTTTTTTTAGTGATATATATCTTATTCCTGCAATTGTTTTGCTCGTGACTGCATAAATTTCGTGAGTTTTTATCTATTTATTTTAAATTATTTTTATTAAGAATAAATTATTTAATAACACAAAATATGACTATATTTTGTATATATTTATAGTTGTGATTATAATTTAACTTTTCAAAAGCAAAATGATTATTTTTCATATAGTATTTCCTTAATAGAGAAGTTAAATTTCGGGACAAACAAAAATGAATACGATTATTTTGGAAGGGAATTAGTAATCAAAACTTCAAACAAAAGCCCCCGCCCCAAACCAAAAAAAAAAAAAGAAAGAAAGAAAAAAGTCAAATGATTGCCTTGAGGAAAATATCCCAAGAAATGCCCACCCATATTTATATCACATGATCATTAAAAAAATGACTCCAAGAATAAGACCTTGATGGTTACAGCCACCACTTGAGGCATACAATTCATCAAAATGATTTTTGGCCCTTTTTCTTTAGAGTGATATATATATATATAGCATTGTATATATAATCAACTTTATTAAATGAAAAACTCATTTATTTAATTTTGATCTATTAAAAATTAGTTTTACATTAAAACTATCTTATGGAATTACAATTTTGCACCTATCGAATGAAAATTTTAAACTTAAATTTAAATTTAATAATTTAATATTTTTAAATATGTGGAAAAGGGGTGTGTTATAGCGAATTAACACTAATATCTAGAAAAGATTTCTAAGTTTTCTTTATTTTGAAAATAGTTTGAATAGAGTTTGAATAGCAAGAATATTTTGAATAGAGTGATATTCATATTCCATATCGCATTAATCACTAGTACAATCAACTTTATTAAATGAAAAAGTCATTTATTTAATTTTTGATCTATTAAAAAATTAGTTTTACATTAAAACTATCTTATGGAATTACAATTTTGCATCTATCGAATGAAAATTTTAAACTTAAATTTAAATTTAATAATTTAATATTTTTCAGAATATGTGGAAAAAGGGTGTGTGGTTACAGCCACCATGAGGCATACAATTCATCAAAAGATTTACTGTTTTGAATATTTGCATGTAATTATCAACTTTTTGTTTTCTGAGTTTTCCCATTTTTCAAGTCATTTTTCAAAAATTCGGGGACCTAAAAAAGGAGGAAATAAGCGGGATAAGTGCCCACAGGGTGGCAGAATTAAGTGAAAAGTCTAATCAATTATTGGTTGTCAAATTATTTTATTATTACAAACAAGATCGGTTAAACCAATTTTCGATAATACATGCTCCAAGCTTGTTTGACGCATCAAAATTGGAGCTGGCAAAAAATATTATGGGATCAGATGAGGGCGCAAAATGCACGTCAACTGTCTGAGGATGGTTCATTTCTATATGTTCTGTCAACACCAATAATAATGAGATACCAATCAATAAATAAAATATTACGAAAGATGTGGGCAAATCAAGATTTAGTTATTTCATATGGATGAGGTTTACACAG
This sequence comes from Salvia rosmarinus, assembly GCA_036937905.1. NCBI lineage: Eukaryota > Viridiplantae > Streptophyta > Magnoliopsida > Lamiales > Lamiaceae > Salvia > Salvia rosmarinus. Next base: position 24,985,787 of record CM072815.1, on the reverse strand, counting down.
TTCACAACAAAGACAATCTAGTTTCGAGGTCACAGTATGAACTATGCGTGACACGTAACACATGTTTAGTTTTTAAGTATATATATGAAATAGTCTGTTTTGATTAGTGCAGTCGAATCAAATATTAATTATTATGCAAATTGCTTGTCGAACCCAGTTTTGACCGACAGTCAGATTGAGAGTACTGCAAGTAACTGAAGGGTTCATGTGGTGGAACTTCAACTACATCATCCAAAGAAAGTTATAGTATTTCCTTTTACATATATTATGAAAACACAATTACTTTAATTAATCTGAAAATTAGCGCACAACCTTCCTATTCAGTAAGTATATAATATGTTAAAACTCATACTCCCTCGTCCCCTAATTTTTACTTTTTGATATATTCCTCAAACTTCTTTTTATTCAATTTATGGAATAAATATATAATATATTAAAACTCAAATTCCTCAATCAAACCCTTTATTTACACTTTTTATCATTATAACTCATAATTATCGCTCTTTCTTACAATCAACACCATAGTTTATTTAAACCTTTTATTATCTCCGGTCTATCACTAATTAATTTAATATTATATAAATATGTGATCCTTATTCCATTCACAATCCACTCAACAACTTTTATTAAAATTCATGTCGAAGATTCTTATGAAGAAAATTAGGAGAAAATGGAACAATATTCACGCTGTATATAATATAGTTAGATCATTTTTAATTTTATTTTACTTTTCGGATTATACTTTGATATATCAAGAATAAAGATATGGGTAAATCATATCCTACCTCTACATGTAGAAAAACATATAATCCACATAATAACATAAGTAAAATAAATCAAGAATCTCAGATTATTAGTTAATTTGATATAATAAAAACTTAAACAATTAGCATCCACCAAATCAAATAAAAGTAAGGACAACTGTTGTGGTAGGGATTGCTTTTTAGTACGGTGACAATTTCAACAATAATCTACTTAAAATTAAATTAAAGCACAAAATGAACATTTTAAGTCAAAATAACAATGATAATAAAAATAAAAATAAAATAGGGGCTTCTTCAGAAAAAGAAATAACAGAGGTGATAGAGACTGATGCATAGGATGAGAGAAATTATAGACAATGGAAGATCCCAATCCCACAAAAGGGAAGTCACACAGTATGTATCAGCACCCAATGGGCCCCACCCCCTTCTCAACTTTGACCGCTACCAAATTTTTCTTGAACAACATAGTAAATTTTTCTTACTCTTATTCCATCCCATAATCTTTTTTTTTTATTTTACTTTTTTGATACATTCTTAAACTTCTTATTATTTATACAAATTATTCCAAAAATACTTTCATCTTTTATTATCTATTCCCATTATTATTCCTATTTATTATTTTTAGTAATATCATGTATTTATATATTTTACTCTCATATCTTATTATTAATTTAATTAACATTACATTAATACGTGACCTTTATATCATTCGCAATAAAAATTCATGTCAAAAACTCAAAAAAAAGAATTTGAAGTACGAGAGGAAATACATCATTTGACCAAATTGCCCCGGCGATAAGACCTTCCAACACGCGTACGCTGCACGTGTATACGTTGTTAGGGTGTTGTTTGGATGGGTGAGTGGGTACCGGATTTCTGGGTCAGTTGCCGCATTTTTATGGCAAAACCATTATTTAAAGCACTGCTTCATATTTTATTGAAAAAAACAACAACAAAATCCTAGTTTCCATAATAATTTCGTCTGCAATAATTAACAATCAAGTACTGTGGAAAGATGTGATGATGGTGGAGCAAACAAAGTGGGCAAGAACAAGAAACACAAGCGCTTCTTTTCACCTCACTTTCTCTACTTTTCATGTTTTTACACAACCCTTCTCTCTCTCTCTCTCTCTAGAATTGTGGGGTAAAGGGTGGGCGATGAGGTTTTTATATCAGTAAATCTTTGTGGTAGCATTGTGGTAGTAGCACATCCTTTTTCACATATTCGAAAATATTAAATTATTAAATTTAAATTTAAGTTTAAAATTTTCATTCGATAGGTCTAAAATTGTAATTCCATAAGATAATTTTAATATAAAACTAATTTTTTAATAGATCAACAATTAAATAAATTAGTTTTTTATTTAATAAAGTTGATTGTGGCCGGCCACAATATGACCGAATAGCATCACTCTTTTTATATCAAACAAGTATAACATATCTAAACCTGAAATATATAATCTATTCAATACCTTTTTCCTGTAATCTATACACTTTCATTATTGAAATCCCCCCACCAATATTTTGAATCATTTTTTGTTGCGGAAACAGTTGAGCTCCGTTCCCTATGCCTATCTTTCAAATCTTCACCACATACCAAAAACTCGATCAAAAAGAAAATAACCCCACAACCAATTTCTCCTTCCTTTCCCTACCATTTACATGTACAAAAATTAACTTAATTCCATCCACCGCTGGCCAATCAACAAAACTCGGCCCCGTTCAACAATCTGGCCCCTTCTCTGATCCCTTCCTGGCTGCATGCTACGAGCACCACGAGTGCCTATCCCAGCATTGCTCTTACAGCCGTGTGATTTGATATAGAAGCTTCGTGTTTTCTTGCAGCTAGCGTGTGCTTGCTCTCATCTATCCTCGATGAATATTCTCCCCACAAAGTCTCGAAATCTTTTGGAGTAGAGCTTGGGATCGACTGCTGAAATTGAGGCAGGGTCGACTTGCAACGATTTATAGGCGTGTTCGAGCTTCTTGGTAATATCATAGTCTTGTAAAATGTCTATGATGCCAAAGTAGAGGACCACTTCATAGATTTCACCACTGCGTGAGGATGTCAGGCTGCTCAATACTCCCGGTGTATATTGGTCCACACTCCTTCGAGCAGCTCGCTCAGCTCGTGCCGGCATGTTGGCCCCTAGCCTGATCAATGGCTTCCTGATAAACCATAGATTCAGAGTACTAAATTAATCAAGAGCTACAGAATTTTTTTAAAATAAAATGATGATCCAGATCTTGACCTTAAAGATTTCTTAATAATTCGGTAATTATGTTTTACATAAACCTTAATCTTAAATTTGACCCCATGTATAAAAGCAGCAGCAATTATAAGACCAAGCTCTAAGCATATAACCCACATAACTATTTTTGATAAACAATCACTTAGATATTATTGCCAGCAATTTGAAGGCCCTCCATTATATCAAAGACTAATATTAGTACAGATGTTAACAAATCAAATATTACCAATCATGAAATATGTCAATTAAATACACACATAATGTAAGGTGCAAGATGCATACCTGCCAGATAAGACCCGGTCCATGTCTTGCAGTTCGGCTTCAAGGAAACGACAGCCACGCATGAACTTCTCGTTTTTATATGAATCACTCTTCCCTGAGGAACCAGTATCTTGCCATTAGCAATTAATCCCGTATAGACAAAGAAATTGCTCGTCGTGATAAAAATAAATTTACCTGTACGCAGCAGAAAAGGCGACAAACCAATCTTGTCGCCAGTGCTAACATCACGGAAATGAAGTCCAACTAAAAGGCTGTAATCCATTATCCGTTCCGTCTCCAGGAACTCACAATCGCGATCAATTTGTCTGGAAGTTTGATGCAGAGAATTAGGAATGTGCAAATATGATAAAATACAATAAACTATACATAAAAGAAGAGACATGACAAACTAACTTGATGAGTTCTTGATACCAATTTGTTTGCAGCCTAAAAACATAGTTGAGGTCAAGGTCTTTCAAGGTTGTGGTTTCATCAATATCTCCCTTAAGCTTATCAGTCGTGCGGCCATGGGATGATCCTTTCAAATCGAACCTTCTATGAATTCGATACTCTGAGCAGAACAAGTTCCCCATCACAATGAACCGCGTCTATTTGATAACAATGATGCAAATTAGTAGACAAGCAAAGACTCAATATACATATGCTGCGACTAAAATTTCAACAACCACCACATACCTTGACTCCGCCTACTGGCTTCACACAATGGACTCCATAGAACTTCGTCACCAGAGAATTTTCATAACGACAGACGTGCTGGTAATAACTCGAAAGCATCTTTATAAGCACCTGCAAGAACAAACAGTTAACTACAGTTTCGTGATGATTAAGTATGGATTAGAGATTAACTTCCAAGTAGGAGGGACCCTAATTTTTTTTATTACAGTTCAAGTTATAATTCAAAATGCTCTAAAGCATCTTCATGTTCCAAACTTTAACAAGTCAAAAAGTGAAAGCAACCAACCTTGACTTCTGATTTCTTTACGGTTTTGATCATGAAACGATCATCCTGTGTTAAGTAAAAGAAACACCCACTCTTCCCAGGAGAGGAAAGCTCTCTCAACGCATCATTTCCACAAATGGCTAGCATGTAATCCGCAGGATCTATTTGAAATAGCTGCCTTAAATGTCTGATAATTCACAAATTTAGATTGAATATTCAGCAATAAACCCAAACAAAAGAGTAAAAATTCACAAATTTAGATCGAAATTTGTTGATTACCTAAACACCACAGGGTTATAATCCTTCCACCGGAACTCGGCGGACTGATGCGGCGGCGTGCTTTTCGATCCTTCCGAAGGGAACCTAGTCCAGAATTTCTCCTTAGCATCGAAATCACTCAGCTTGAGATCGCGCAAGTTCGACGCATGCTTCCCAACAGAGTGCCTTCAGAAAACACAGAAATTCGATCAAAATCAACCCACAAACCACTATAAATAAATAAAACCATGTAAGAAATGAAAATGAGTACCTTATACCCAACTGGAGATTGAGCATGAGCTCGTAATTCTTGTGCCCTTTCGAAATCGTCTCTCCCGGCTTCTTCGCCTCGCCGCCTTTAAAACAACAGGGGTTCCTTCTAAACTGCCTAATCCCATCTTGATTCAAGACGAAGCCATCTCTGCACATCATTGACGGCCCAACATTATCAATAATGTCACAAGTGATATCCCCGGCTTCCCCATCCGACTCCCAAATGCAAATCCTCGGAAAACTCCTCTCCGCCTCCCCTTCGTCCACCGACGACCTCTTCTTACCGCCACCGCCCCCCGCCACTGCGATAGCGGCCTCCTCCCCCACAACCATCAGCGGCGCCGACAACTTATGATTGAAGCACTCCTTTAAACCCTCCTCATTCCCAATCCCGCTGCCGCCCCTCACGGTATGAGCAGGATAGAATGTACCATTCAATATTTGCGCCTTGTTACTACTATTGCTCCTGCCCAAATCATTCGCCCAGCTCCCGATGTAACAGCTCCCGTCCGGCCAGGTGAAGACGCCCTGCCCTTTCGGAACGCCGTTTTCCCAATTCCCGTCGAATCGATTCCGGTTGTTCCAAACCAAAACACCTCTTCCGTGAATGATTCCATTCTTCCACTCACCAATATATTCATTCCCATTGCTCCAGAGATATCTCCCCTGCCCGTCCTGTGAATTCCTCTTCCACTGCCCCTCGTAGTAATCGTCATTGCTATAATGCTTCACTCCGTAGCCATGCTTCCGATCCCCCGACCACGAGCCTCGGTACATGTCCCCGTCCGGCCCAATGAACGTGCCGGTTCCCTCCATCCGACCCGACTTGAACTCGCCTTCGAAGGTGGCGCCGGACGGCCACGAGAATTTCCCCTTTCCGCTGGCTTTCCCCTTCTTCCACTCGCCCTCGTACATGCACCCGTCCTCCCACAGGTACTTCCCCGATCCGTGGGGGGTGTTGTTCGAGAATGTTCCGATGTACAGATCGCCGTTGGGGAGGCGCTTCTCCATAACCCTAGCTGAGTTGGCATCAGAGATTGAGGTCGGCGCGACGCGGCGGCTCGCCGCCTGCGACTTGCTCCGCGGAGTTATTATTACTGACCTCGGTGTCGTGGTTGTGGTGGCGCTATCGATGGATTTATGCGTTTCTCCCTCTATATTGTCTGCGGTCGGTTTCCTCACAGTGTTTTCCGGCAGAGACTGTGGCTCCGGCATTTTTTCTCCTTTTTCCGTCAATGACATAAATAAACTAGATTTTTTTCTGTTTCTGCGGTGTTCGTGGAATTCTCGTGCTAGCTATTTCTGGCAGATGGGGCAAAGAGGAGAAAATTCGAGCTCCCGCAGCATTTTGCCGTCGTATTTTTGTACGTTTTGAAATGTGGTAGAAGAGAGGGAGATTGGAGAGAGAAATAGGTTGGAATCCCAACAAACAGAAGAGTAGCGGTAAGGTTTGTATTGAGAGATGAAATCAATCAATGTATGAGTAGCTCAGAAAAGTAATTCGGACAAAATAAAATAGAAAATTATAATTTGGCCCACGAGCTCAATTAGTTAGCGGCCTAGCAGATTGGAGCATGAAAATTACAAAAAAGAGAGAGAGAGAGGTTGGTTGAATTAATTAGTGTGTGAGAGATAGGGGAATTAAATTAGCCGGCATCGCATTTGTAATAAAGATTTTGCATTGTTTGAGGTGGCCTTGGGAGAAACGCCTATGTACATACATACAACACTGAAATATCATCGTTCATGTGTGTTGGCCAGTGGTAGAGTGGTTAATCTTCGAAGTCGAAGGTGCAGGGTCGATCATGGTATTCGGCTTTAAAAATTCGTATTAATTGACCAAAAAAAATATCATCGTCCAAGTGTGTGTGTGTTGACCTAGTGATAGAGTGGTTAATCTTGCGAGGTGAAAGCCGCAAGGTTCGAAGTCACCGCGACGCAACCTTTAAAATTTTGTATTAATTGAAACAAAAAAAAATAAAAATAAAAATATCATCGTCCAATCCTCTACGCTACATACACATCACACTACATGCACGTGCAACGAAATGACCAATACGCCCTCCCGGGCAGCTGCCCCAGCAGAGGAATATCTCTCTCTCTCTGACTCCGTCGTGACGTGACGCCGCCGCTGCCTTGGGCTGTCAAGAAACGGGCAGGACAGGTCATTTTTCATGCCGAATATGCCCCTGATGTTTCGGTTTTCTTACAAGCCTGCCACTTTTCCGGGTTTGACGATTCTCCGACTGTTTTGGAGTAAAACGGCATCGTCAGTTACGGTGGATTAATTCATTATTGATTGCACAATCTGAGTTTGCTTAGTTTGGTAAATAGATTTAAAATCTCCATAATTTTGTGCTTAAATATTTATTAGTAGTTAATAATATAATACGAGTTTGGATTAATATTTAATCTGTATAATTACCTAATTTTTGGATATGAACAACTTTTTTTTTCTTCCTTTTGCCATTTGGTGAGCTATGTGCTAATATAATACGGATCCACTGATCAACAGATGGACATCTGTATTTAAACATTTGTCAACTCTGGGATAATATTATCAATTTTCCTTTTTTTAATTTTCATATTCTAGAAATTTGGAGTAATTTATAGGTTTGTGCTAATATTAAAAAAGGTAACTAAATCAGATTTATTATTCCGGCGGATATTTGACCAGTCAAACTCTTTATTTCCAAAAAAATGAAGCATACTGTTTTTTATTTGTTTTCTAATAAATAAATGAATGTGCCTATAAATTGATTTTTAGCAGCTGTGCCTAAGAATCTTTAGAATCCCAAATGTGGTTGAAATGATCCACTTGTCACTTTGCAAACGTAGTAGGTTTGCCCTATATAGTCTGTAGTTAAAATGTTATTCTTTTTTCTATTGCATATAATCTTGACTATTGTTGTGTTTAGTCAAACACTTCATTGAATTTTATGTTTTCATTTTTATTTTTCACCGCATTAACGTGTAAATTGGACATGTTTAAATGTTACTACCAGTTAGAAACTTCAATAATTTGACATAATTCAAATAAAATAAGAAACTTTATAATTCAATACCAAAGAAATATAACTGAATGTTTAGTTTCTTACTCCCTAATTCCCAAATAAGTGTATCATTTTAGAATTCTATAGTAAAATGATGCCAAATTTTTCTATTTCCCCTTGTAATTAGTACAATATTTTACTTATTTTTCATTTTTTATGAAATAATTAGGGCAAAAAAAAGTAAAATTGTATATTTATGTTTTTTTGATGACTGGGATACTGATTCAATATGAGGGTATATTTTTTAGCTACATCCCTTTATATATATAAACATTCGCATATTTAAATGAGATATTTAATAAAATTATTTACTTTCTTATTGAGTATATTCTTAATTACATCTCTTCATATGACAATTTATGTATGCACAAGAGGGAATCTAGTGGGTGAATATTTGTTCCGAAAGAGGAAGCTCTCCTCTCGGGAGCCCCACACCCCAGTTTCATGAGAATGTGAGATAGTAAATCACGTGATTCAGCGGTTAAAAAGTTAGGAGGACTCTATCTAGTGCCCACAATGAATCACTATAAAGAGGGTAAAACTCCCACACTGCGATTGTTAGGACTCAATCATTGGTCCTTATTTTCAAATCTGTTAGTTCTTAACCAATTGAGCTAAGCTCATGGGACAAGTGGATGAATATTTAGTTTGACAAAAGGAGGACGACTCATTTCCTGTTCGAAATGGATAAATTGATTAAAATGCACCTATATATATTTTATCAATTAATACAAAATTATTAATAATCACATTATAATAGATTCAAAATTAAATTATTTGATCTCATTAATCATTACACATTAAATAAGCATGGGAAACGGTGTTGCATCATGAACGAAAAGGGCAATGGAAACTAAAACCTATGTGGAACTAAATGGGCCCACTTGCTGGTCCATTTCGCATAGTGGGTTGCCTTGTATGGGCCCCACGATCACTACCCATTATTGGAATTTTAAGACAAGAGGCAGTAGTGGCGGTAATCGTCATTTTCACCCCCATCACACCATTTCTTCTTCATATGATTTGTAGTGTTTTCTTTTAGTGCTTGTTTGGTAGGAGGAAGGAATAGGTTGGAGCAAGATAGATTATTGCTTGGATTATCTTTGAGATATGTAAGCTATCTCAATATTTGGTACACAAGATATAATACCTAGATAAAATAGCGTGCTTGTTTGATACCTAAGATACATATGTTATTAACTTTGTGCCGGACAGATTTAGCATTTTCTGAATAACTATTAACGATAATACTGCCTTTCATTCGTAGATTTACCCTTTTCTGAATAGCTGTTACTTTTGCCAAAGGATTTCTTTCTCAAGGCCTAGAGATAGCAATCTAAGACCTTTTCAAATCAAGCTATGAATAAGCTGAATGAAAGGATCCCCCCCCCAGTTTGATAGATTACCATCTGGTTAATAATTTATCAATGATACAATAAAGTATATGGCATATATGCTTGTTGGAGTTTGTGATTCATGGTATAGGCTTGGTTTGCCAAAGCTGGGATTCTGCCGAAATCACCAACATAGAGGAATTCAAATGGAGTCTTGCACGAGCCCTCCATGTTTGGAATGAGCATGAAGAGATCAGAATAATGATGCAGAAAATATGCTATTCTTTTTTTTTTTAATTCCATTGACCAAAAGAAGTTGAAGCTGCATAGTTATTTGCATTGCACCCACTATTATCAACCAAGTAGAAAATACAGAATGACCATGAGGAAATAGTTCCATATTGATCCAAACTAGTTACGTGACTTTCCACTTTTGGTCCCAAAACTTTGGGGGTTGCTTTTTCCAATAATGTGGTTTAGTTCATGCTGTACATTATTAAATCATTGATCTTCTTTCGAATGTATGTCAAAAAAATGTTTACGCTGTGTCCCTCTATTATGTATTCATGGAATAGCATCATTGTCTTGCAGAGTTGAGATCCTACAGAGTTGACATCTCTGTTCGTTGGTGTGCTTGTTTGAATCTATCACCGTATTCCCGTTCAAAATGAGATACAGTGAGGGTACAATAGTAATTAGTAGCTAAATATCTACATCTAGATTGGAGCAAGATTCCTTATCTTGACTCGGGTAAGAGATGGGTAAGCTATAGGGAAACAGTTATTTACCCCCGGGCCGCTTACCGAACACGGGCTCCCAAGATTGCAAAGTAGGATACCAAACAGCGTGATAGGCCAAGATACGTACGCAATCTTGGGTTTATCTTGCGTACCAAACACTGCCTTAGAATTATAATTTGTAGTGTCTTTATCTACTCAAATTGTGGGTTTCTCAAGTAGTCTGGTTGGTGACCTATGCAATTTAAAGTTCATAATAGATCATCCGCAATTAGGGAAATTGTATGATATTCACTCGTTAAGATTAAAATTATTTTTTCCATGTCCTCGCACAATCGATATCCATATGTCGTATTTATCTAAATTCATAATAGATCGTCCGCAATTAGGAAAATTAATTGGTAACCACTCATTAAGATTAAGATTATTTTTTCCTTATTGTCGAACAGTCGATATCTGTGTTTGTATTCTATAAGTTCATAATAGATCATCCGTAATTAGGAAAAAAATTTGGTAACCACTCACTAATTAAGATCAAGATTAGTTTTTCCATATCGTCGAACAATCAATATCAGTCTTGTCGTATTCTCTGAATATGAATATAATTGAGTTGAGTTGGGTTAACTGAGTCGAACCAAGTATTGGCTCGCTCGAACTCGACTTCTTAGCAGAACCAACAAGGTCAAGCTCGACTCAATTATTTATTAATAGCATTAAACTCAATTAATTTTGTTGTTATGTAGTATTCATGTATCGTATAGTCTTATGATCGGCCATTAGTTCTTAAGTTCACTCAATACCAACCAAACCATCCAAAATAGACTTCAAATTTTATAATAAAACTATTAATACATGTTTTGTCTAAGTCACTGAAATCATTTTATGCAGTAAGTATATAATATTACTTTTAGGAGCATGAAGTGATTGATAATGATGGACTGTAATATGTATATGCCTTCCTTTTATTTTTATTTTTGTAAATGACCTTTTTTGTGCAAATAAATCTAGTTGTTGCTGACTCAACTTGTATTTGCGAATAGAAGACGTTATTAATAAAATGGTAACGGGAATTTGTGGTTTACCTAATATTTTGTAAGGAAAAAGACTAGAAACTTCCTTGAATATTCCCTTCACTGCAACGCGATCTTGTATTTTAATTCTTATATTATCGTACTAATTAATTTTGTTAATAGAAATCTATATGTAATATGTTTTCAATGGTTAACTAGCTATTATATTATACTGGTCATATAAAAGTTGTTCAGTCATTGCTATGCATCTAAGGTGCAGGAATATTTATTTAAACAATGATAGTTTTTTTTTTTCGTTTCTGCATATACATTTAGTTATCATGCATTTTAAAAGTGTCATTTTTAGCATGTTTTATCTTGTCTCTTCTAAATAAACAAAACTGCAGACCTCCATCAATATATGTAGATATAAAATTTCAAAATATTAAACTTCAACTCATGCAAATGGTTATCTCTACCTTTGAACAAAGAAAGATAATATGTCTATCAATAGAACTCAAAATGGACCGATGAGAAAAAGATTATCTCTACCTTTGAAAAAAGAAAGACTAATATATACTCACTCCTATTCAAAATAAATGTATTTTTGGACATATTCATTTTTAAAATAAATAAATTTCATTATAGCATTATTATCTTTATAGCTCACCTCAAAACTCACATTCTTCATTCTTTATTAATTACAACCTCATAATTTAGTAGGGTAATCTTTAGCAAATTTTTTTTTAAAAAATTGTACTGCACTAAAACACCAACTTGCTGCAGTTTTCAGTTCGCATCATTTCACTCAAAATCATGTATGGAATTTGGCGCTAGTACGAGTGAATATTTCAGAGAGCATCCGTAATTAATTTGCATATTGATAATTAGATGTGAATGTAAATTCTTTGAAGAATATTTTCTTTTTTGTGTTATTTGGTGTTGAAAACATTTATTTTATTAGAATTGTACCATTTTTGTGTAAAATCAGGGGCAGGGCTAAGATAACATAGGCCTTATGCAAATTCTTAAAATTAGCCCTATATTAGTACTTTTAAAACTATAAAAGTTTAGAAATAATTTTTTGTATTAAATTATGCTCCCTCCATCTGCTAAATACGTTCTTTGAATTTTGTGGCATCCTTTTAAATAAATTGTAATGAATGTAAAATATGAAAATAATGAATGAATAAATTAATGGATAATGAGATTAAAAAATTGGGTCTTGGAGACAATAAATAAATATATTAATGAATAGTGAGAATAAAAATGTGGGTCATGGGTGTTTTTTCTTAAATAAGTGGGTATAGTAAAAATTAAGGAGTTGATGTTTTCAAAAAAGAAAAATGAACATCTTTTGTGGACGGATCAAACAAAATTAAATGAATGTTTTTGTGGACGGATAATTACATAGAAAAAGGCTGGCTTTTGTGTGTGTGTGTTTTGTAGAGTGGTTAATGCGAGGCTAAAGGTCTTGGACGTGACAAATACTGACCTTTAAAATTTGTATTAATTGACAAAAAAAAAAGAAAAGAAAAAGGCTTTAAGAGCCTTTTAAATGCAAAATAAAAAAATTATAAAAAGAGAAAAAAGGCCTTAAATCTCACGCAGGGCCTTTTTAAATAAAAATTTACTAAATAATAAAACGCAAAAAAATCAATAAAAGGGCCCATGTACAAATTCCTAAAATTAGGTCCTATATTAATGATTTACAAAAATATAAATTTAGAAATAAATTTTTGTACTAAATTATATCTAGAAAAAAAGGCCTTAAAGAGCCATTTTAGTAAAAAAAAAAAATCTCACAGGGGCCAGGAAAAAAAAGGAGGGGGGCGGGCGTTAACGCATTACATCTCATTTGTAGGGGTGAGAATTTGGGATCGGGACTCGGGAAATTCCCGTCCCGACCCAAGTCCCGACGGGATTCGGGACTTCGAGTCCCGAAATTTACGGGTTCGGGATCGGGACCGGAAAATTTTGATTTTCGGGTATCGAGAAGTCCCGAGTCCCGTTCGGGAAATCCCGAAGTCCCGATTTTAAATATATCTAATTTTAATTTCGGGACTTTCGGGACTTTCGGGTAATTTCGGGACTTCGGGACATTTTCGGGTAATTTCGGTAATTTCGGGATATTTTCGGGTAATTTCCTAACTTCGGGACTTTCGGGACATTTTCGGAAAATTTCAATTCAGGACCGGGACTAAAAATTATAAATTTTCGGGACCGGGAGTCCCGAAGTCCCGATCGGGACCGGGACCCAAAAATTGTAAAATTTCTGGACTTCGGGACTCGGGACTCGGGACGGGTACCCGATCCCGACCCGATTCTCACCCCTACTCATTTGGCACCAAAATGCAAAAAGAAAAGATGCCATAATCTCACACTAGCCTTTATGAATAATATTTTTTACTAAAATATAGAAAGAAGAAAAAGGAAAAATGCCTTAAACCTCACTTGGACAGAAATACCATTTAGTTCGGATCGAACACACAATCTCACAGTTAATTTCCTAACTGCATTGCAATAAGATATCATTCACATAAAAAAAAATATAAATATATTATTACATGGACCCAAATTTTTTTCTTTGGAGGCCTTCATTTTTCGGAGGCATTGTGCCGTCTCCCACCTAGGGGTGTAATCGAATCGAGCCGAGTCGAACACCATCGTGCTCAAGCTTGGTTTGTTTAGTATCGAGTCGAGTCTCGAGTTTTATTTATCGAATATTTCGAGCTCACTTTTCTAACACGAAAAACGCGCAAGTATAAGGTAAGCAGAGTATCGTATCCACAGGGATTGTAACACGAAAACATAGAAGCTAACTAAACAATAATTCATCATTATCCAAGCACAAATTTGGTTTGTATATGTTTTGGGCTTCAGATATTTAATCCAAAGCAAAAGGTGACAACTAGAAAATTAAACTAAAGCAATAAAAACTCAAGGAGATAACAATCTAGAAAGACTAACCCTAGGGATGCACTAATCCTACCCACAACGTATGTTTATCCTGCTTATTATTAACCAATTTTAATCGAGACAAGATGGAAGATCACATATGTAACCAACAATTTTTGTTACGACAATTGTGGCAGTTGATTACTAATTTTCCTATTCTATCATACGCCTCTAGAGGAAAATAAGCAACTCAAAAGGATCACAAAGAATATGCTTCCTACGAATGTTCCTATCTCGATTCGACTCGAGGCTTATCCGTATCATGCATTCAAGATCGATTGACAATTAAAACGGTTAAGTAATTAACTGGCAGCTATGATATGCATCAAGATTGATAAGAAATCAACACATATAATTAAGCACCAAGAATCATGAATCAATGCCTGGAAGGTAAATAACGATAGCAGGAATCACAACATTTAGGATAGAATCATGCAAACCCTAGGATTAGAACGAAAATTTAGCTAGACATAATAAATGGAATAAAATACGAAATAATCATAAAAACAGAAATTAAATTGATAAAACCCGTAGGAAAGCGTCTGAAGAACAATCGTTGGGTTCAAATCCTAACTTCAACGGAAAACGGGAAAATGATGGAATTCCTTCGGACGAAAACGTTCCAAATCGATAACAAACCGTAGAACTAATGTAGAATGATTGAAAACTAATACTAGAATGAATCTAAATAAAAGCTAAAGTGAAAATAAATGGAAAATAATGAAAAAATTTGAGGAAAAACGTCCAAAATTGTACTGGGAAGGTTGAGGCGCGAGGGTGATGCCTATTTATAGAATTAGGGTGAAACCCCAATTTGAGATCGCCGCTACGCCGCGACTGGCTCATGATCGCGAGCTCGGTCGCGAGGGAACATCCTCGCTCAGCCATCCTCGGCTCCTCGGCTTCGTGCGCACTCGCGGCTTGCCTCGCGACCTCACTCGCGATCGCTAGGTGTGGTCGCGAGAAATTGGGCAGTAGCTCTTTCGCACAATGGGAAGCTCGCGGGCATGTCTTGCGATCGTGGCCGCGCCGCTTCAGATGGGATTTCTCGCGGCCGACCTAGCGGTCGCCAGCCGGTCGCGAGCTTCGGCCGCACGGATATTGCGCTCGCGCTCGGGCTAGCGGCCGCGAGGGCGGTCGCTAGGCCCTGTTTTCAGCCTTCGTCTGCTCGTTCCTCGTTCCATGCTTCGATTTTCAACTTATAAGCCTACAAAACACCAAAATGGAACCCAAGAGCAGTATCTTCCAAGAATATGTAAAAGCATTGAGATCCAAGACATAAACGCACTTTATTGATCTAAAATCATCTTTAAATATAAACAATAAACGTGTAAAATGCGCGTTTATCAAACCCCCCAAACTTAAAGCATTGTTTGTCCTCAAACAAAAACAAAACCAAAAAGAAAGAGAGACACAACAAAAGATCAACGAGCGTCAGCAAAGGTGATTAACACAATAACGCCTCAGAAATATCTCAAAGCTCAAAATCATTAGTGCACACGACGACATTAGCCAACTCGATAATGTACAACCATTGAAAGCAAAAATCTCATTCAATTCCACCCTCACAACGGCATGTGCGTAATATATAGAAAACACTCAACTCATAAAGAAATAAAGGACGTGTATACACTCAATAATCAATGTAATGCAAAAATCTCACCATAGGCTTGTCATTTCTCTAATATCTCCACCACATCAAATGCATTCAAATTAGGATCAAAAAGGACTTTTCATAGGTTGTAATGTAGGCACATTGGTCAAGGTAGGATAATATATGGCTAAGTGACTCAAATATACTCCAAGCTCCTCCATTTATACAATCAACTCATATGAACTTTGTCCATTTTCCCTTTTCTTTCCCACATGCTAATTCAACATTTATGCAACTCAAGGTACCATATACTATGATAATTGACTTCCTTTATGCTCACATTTTTTTCACAAAATTTTTCTTTTCTTGGCTTTGTAATAGAGCTTATAGGTCTATTCTTTTCACACGGTACCATCCTTTATCTTTTATCCCAACTTAGAATATCAAAACAAAATTTTTCTCCCATTTGATTCCCATATCCATCCTCACCTCCTATCATCCGGTTAATCGAAAGAATAAAGGCTCAAAGAAGGCGACAAACGGTATGTATCATTGGGCTAGTGTTTGGGTAAATATGTGGCAAAGATGGCATTTTATCATTTCCATATTCAAAACATATATTGCAGCCTCAACACAGAAAAACGGCAAGTTCTAGAAGAAAATTACATGCACGATATCACACAATTAAAAGAAACTGTATCAAGATCAGTGAAGCTCAAGTCTCACGGTTTAAAGCAATTGGTGAAAAACAACAAGCTAAGAAATCTCAAGCCATTCATGCTTCGTTTCCTAACACATCATGTGCACTATAAACAACATTTTTCAGAAAATTTCTATCATCATTGGCAACATGTATTAACACATTTCACTTAACTCGTTGATCGTCAGACACAACAAAACAAAGACACGACAAAAGCCCCAAAGCATAACAACTTTACAAGAAAACAAAAAAAAACATATACAGGACTCTCAACCAACCAAACTCGTCCACTCCCCCCAAACTTATTGTAAACATGTGGAAATGGAGGCAATAAGGTTTGCAGAAAAGAGTAGTTGGGAGAGAGACCTTACTTCGTATGCCGTGCTACTCCGACGACGGATAGAATCATCGCCACTGATCCCAACGCTGCATCATCTCCATCATTTGACGTTGGTTTTCTTGATGTGCTTGGTGTTGGGTGAGGAGGACTTGTTGCTGCTCGAATTGAGCCTGCTGCTGGGCCAAAATGGACGTCAGGCGCCCGTCAATGTGGTCAAGTCGACCATCTATGCGCTCCATACGCTCATATATACCGGGGTCGCCTCGAACGGGTGGCGGGTGCAATATGCCGCCTATCTCGGGTGCCACTTGCGGCTCTGCTTGCTCCTCTTGCTCGGCTTTCTCCTCATGCCGCTCTCCCTCGATGTCGCCTT
Source organism: Salvia rosmarinus (assembly GCA_036937905.1). NCBI lineage: Eukaryota > Viridiplantae > Streptophyta > Magnoliopsida > Lamiales > Lamiaceae > Salvia > Salvia rosmarinus. Next base: position 24,968,919 of record CM072815.1, on the reverse strand, counting down.
GCGCATTCAAGCGTCGAACCCATGAATAGTGAAGACCTGAGCTCAAGTTCCAATTGGCCTGTGGTGGCCTAAAGGTGCTCAAACTGGTGATGTCTGTGTTGGGCAGATGAAGAATCGACTGGCCATGCTTGTCGTAAAGAAGCCAGAGGTAACGGCTCGGGTGTCTCTTCAAGAACGTCTGGACATATAGACAGGGCTTGTCCAGGAAAATATCTTGAGAGACAGGACTCTCACGAATCGTCACCCCGAAGAAATCAGCAATGGGGGTAACGAATCCCCCTATGCATATCCGTGCGTTCCCCGAGACCTCGGCTTGCATCTGAAAGTGTTGTGCAAGGAACATGCCGGCATGCATCTTTTGGCGAGTCGCAGCTCCAATCAATAAACTCATGTCCTTGAGAGGACTGTGCCGGCATTGCTACGGCCATGGATGGTGAAGGTGAGCAGGCGGTTAAAGTATCGGACCGCGGGGTTCCTTAAGGAACTTTCCTTGGCTCTGGAGGCGTCATATGCCGGGTTCTGCTCGAGATTTGAGTCCATGAACAAAGGCCACGCATTATGTGGTGAGGTCTCTAAATCTCCGATGTATTGACCCTCGGGATCACCATTTATGATACCATTAAGTTCATCCACTGAGAGTTGGCGGGGCTCATTGTCCATTTGGAAAGTGATATAGTCCGGCGACCCATGTGACTTGTGGACTCGGATGGTCGACAGGAATTCCAAAGTGAGGATCCGGTATGTCAAATAGTTGGCTGTGATAACAGCGTACAAACCAAACCTCTCCGCTAGCCACGTGACATCGTTGGCTATCCCCATGGCTTGGCACGTCTCTATGCACATAAAACGTGAGTGCCTGTGCCGTTGTTGCACCAATCTCCTCCACCTATCCCTTGACGAGGAAGTTGGCAATCACACCCCAAAGGTTTCGGGGTCGAATTCATCATGCGTTTCATCATGTGAGGAGGAGGCGACCTCCTTGCCCTTTCGTTTGTGGCCGTGTTCACGCAACATAATGTACCTAAAGATAAGTCAACGTTAGCTCATATACTTATTAAAAAGGAAAGCGAAAGCAAACGACAACCCATAGCAATTATATAGACCTCCCCCGAACTTAAACTTAGCATAATGTCTCCCCTTATACTAACATATGGTCGAACAAAGCGAAACACGGGAGATAAAACGCACACACACTTAAACAAGCATGAAAAAGGATTCTGGAGTTGCCTCGCGGCCACCCTCGTGGTCGCGAGGGAGGTCGTGAGGTAGCCATTCGCGCTTGCAAACTAGCACGCAAAGACGCTCGTGTAGGCGCGCGCGGACGCTCGTGGTCGTGAGCTCGGTCGCGAGGTGCGCATTGACAGCAGAAAAACTAGTGTTTTTGAAAATTTTCAACCCAATTCAACCCAAATCAACAAAGTAAGCAAATTAAACCCATAATATGCATCTAAGAACATCAATAGACCTAACATTGAAGCAAACATGCTCAAACACCAAGGAATTTTTGCAATAGAAGCCCTAGTTCCTCAAACATTCAATAATCCACAACAAGAAGATAATATGGACAAAATGCCTCCAAATCATGCTAAAGAGGGTAAATTCAAGAAGAATTAAGTAAATGTAGCATACCTTGAGTGGATTTGACGTCAAAAACACAAGAAATTTGAGAAAAAGGTGTTGGGTGCTTGAGAGGGCATTTTTAAAGAAATGCGTGTGTGTGTGTGTGAAAAATGGGGGGGGTTAAAAACTGAAGTCAAAATACGGGCGCGTTCGGGTGTGGGTCGGGGCATGCCTCGCGGCCGGGCTCGCGGTCGCGAGCTCGGTCGCGAGGTATGCCCAAAAGTGTACTGCCCGTGGTCGCGGCCACACCACGCGGACGCGGGTGTGGTCGCTAAACGTTGTGTTCGGCGCAAGTAGCACTGCCCACTTCCTTGCGGCTACACCTCGCGGTCGCGAGGATGGTCGTGAGGTCGTCTTTTTTTTTTTAAATATAAATAAAGCCATTAAAACCTTGGGACTCAAAAACGAAAACAAAGGACACGACACAAACAAAGAAAAACAAGAAAAAAAAAACATAAAAACATAAAGCACGTAAAATGTTGGGTTACCTCCCAACCAGTGCTAGATTTATCGTCGCTAGCTCGACGTTACCTCTCATCAATCGGGTGATTTGACAACTGTGGTCTTTCCAAACTTTTTCTTGCCCTTGTACTTAACATTGACAACAAACCACCATTTAGCATATGAGTAGCCTCCTCCGAACTTGAATGAATCACTTGGAGTTCTCTGCCGAGTCCATCTCTTCTTTCTAGCATCTTCATCGACTGGTCGGTTGCCTTTCAAGTGCGAGACTTGACTAGCAGTAGCAGTAGTGATCGAATAGTAGTTTTCAGGCTTTGAACTATCGTGTTGCTTGATGGTGTCATATATTGAAATCTTTAGCTCCTCATCATTGACACGAAACATGAGGTTACCTTCCTGCACATCAATCAAAGCACGACCAGTTGCTAGAAAAGGTCTACCCAAGATTAGTGGTTGATGCTTGAATTCGGGTATGTATAATATAACAAAATCAGCAGGAAAGACAAAGTCCCGAATTCTTACCAACACATCTTCAACAATTCCCTTAGGATATGTGACTGACCTGTCAACCATCATCAATGATATCTTTGTTGGCTTCATCTTCCCTAACTCCAGGCGGTTGAATACATTGGTGGCATCGATTGATGCTTGCTCCCAAATCGCACAACACATTGGGGAATGTGTGCTCAACAATCTCGCATTCCAGTGTGAAGCTCCCCGGATCTTTCTGCTTCAGAGGCAACTTCCGTTGTAAGATGGCACTGCATTCTTCAGATAGGTTAATTTTTCAAATTTACCCAATTTCTTTTGCTTGCTAATGCATCTTCGGAAACTTCACATATCCCGGCATGTTTTGAGCGCTTCAAAGAGGTAGATTGATATTCACTTTTTGAAATATCTCTTTGAATCTGTCGAACTCCTCGTCATATTTCGACTTAGCTAGTCGACTTGGAAACGGAATCGGAGGAGTATACGTCGGAAATTTCGGCACTGGGCATCCCTCGCGGCCATCCTCGCGATTGCGAGGGCGGTCGCTAGGGACCTGTGCTACTTCGGCTTTCTCCTTCGCATCCGGGCACGCGGTCGCAGACTTTCCCCCCGAACTCTCTGCCTGGTCTCTCGCGGCCGGGCTCGCGGTCGCGAGCTCGGTCGCGAGGTACTTTTCTTTCTTCTTTGCTATCCGCGGGGTCGCTCGCATGCTCCTCGGAATGACTGGACGCGTGATGTCTCGCGGCCGGGCTCGCGGTCGCGAGTTCGATCGCGAGGTGCTCTTCCGTTGCTCATTCGTTGTCCGGGTGGTTCTGATACGCTTTTCCACTTCTCAATTGGATAGCAAAGCACTGATTCATTGGGTTCACTTCCGTATTACTCGGAAATTGGCCCGTCTTTGGCTGTGCATTATGCTGAGCAGCTAACTGTCCGATTTGATTCTCCATCATCTTCATGTGTTTACCCATGGCTGCTACAGTGGATTCCAACTGTGTTATCCTCTGGCCAGTAGTAGTGATGAATGAATTCTGTTGAGTCGCCAGTTGTTGGTTGCTCACAACCAACTGCTGCATCATATCCTCTAGGCTCTGCTTCTTCGCCTCTTGAATTACTCCATTCTGTACGGTGAAGCCTGCTGGAGGTTGTTGGAAGTTATTGGGGTTGGCATACGATAGATTAGGATGATTCCTGTTGTTAGGATGGTATGTCGGATTTCCCCCATGACGGTTCCTCTGATTTATGAAATTCACATCCTCCGTCTCGATCTGACTCTTCAAAAGAGTAAACTTCTCCATGAGATCGTCGTATTTCGAGTCAACCTCTACTGCAACTGCTTTAACCACTGGCGTTCTCTCTATTGGCCATTGATAACTATTGGCCACCATCTCTTCTATGATGCGGCTGGCTTCCTCTACTCGACGGTTCAACAGGCATCCCCCTGCCGACGCATCCACTATGCTCCTCGTATGCAGCGTCAGCCCACTATAGAACTGCGTGATCTGTTGCTCTTTGGAGAATCCATGTTGTGGGCATCTTCTCAATAGGCCTCTGAATCTCTCCCATGCCTCAAATAGTGACTCGTCTCCTTGTTGGCAGAAATGGGAGATCTCGGCTATTATCTTCTGCGCTTTAGCCGGTGGAAAGTATTTCGAAAGAAACCTCTCGCAAAGTTTCCCCCAACTATCTATCCCAGTACGGTCCAGGCTCTTGAACCAATCTTTCGCCTGGCTACGTAGAGAGAATCGAACATCGCGATCTCGATTGTGTCTTGTGGCACCCATTCTGTTTGATGGTGTCACAAATATCGAGGTATGTCTCAAGATGTGCATTCGGGTCCTCTGTGACTCCTCCTCTGAATTGTTCTCATTGGACCATGTTGATCAATGCTGGTTTCAGCTCAAAATTGTTTGCATTAACTTCCGGGCCCCATCCGCCTCCTTGGAATTGCTCGGTGGGAGGTCGGTACATGTAGTTCAGAGGTCTCGTCTCTGGAACAGGGACAAGGAGTCCCATATTCGCCATCTGGCGCCCATCCATGTAAACTCGCCGGAAGGCGTGCACCGCCGGGAGGTATACCCCATTGGGAGGAACACCCGTTGTCTGAATTCTCGCCATTTCGCCTCTCCTTTCTCGCCTCCTCCTCTCTCGAAAGTGCTTTCGATCTTGGGATCTAAATATTTTCGGAGGTCCCCGAGATCTTAAGATACCAAATGGATGATACTACATACTAGAAATAATCGAGATAAAGAGAGAACTTAACTCGGCAAGAATAAATAAATATAATAATAAATAACTTGAATTAATAACTCCAAATCGTCAAATTATTCCTATGTGATCTTAACAATCCTCGGCAACGGCACTAAAATTTGATCGCTCACTTTTCTACCACGAAAAACACACAAGTATAAGGTAAGCAGAGTATCGTATCCACAGGGATTGTAACACGAAAATACAGAAGCTAACTCAACAATAATTCATCATTATCCAAGCACAAATTTGGTTTGTATATATTTAGGGCTTCAGATATTTAATCCAAAGCAAAAGGTGACAACTAGAAAATTAAACTAAAGCAATAAAAACTCAAGGAGATAACAATCTAGAAAGACTAACCCTAGGGATGCACTAATCCTACCCACAACGTATGTTTATCCTGCTTATTATTAACCAATTTTAATCCAGACAAGATGGAAGATCACATATGTAACCAACAATTTCTGTTACGACAATTGTGGCAGTTGATTACTAATTTTACCTATTACTGTTACGTCTCTAGAGGAAAATAAGGAACTCCAAAAGGATCACAAAGAATATGCTTCCTATGAATGTTCCTATCTCAGTTACGACTCAATGCTTATCCGTATCATGCATTCAAGATCGATTGACAATTAAAACGGTTAATTAATTAATTGGCAACTATGATATGCATCAAGATTGATAAGAAATCAACACATATAATTAAGCACCAAGAATCATGAATTAATGCCTGGAAGGTAAATAACGATAGCAGGAATCACAACATTTAGGATAGAATCATGCAAACCCTAGGATTAGAACGAAAATTTAGATAGACATAATAAACGGAATAAAATATGAAATAATCATAAAAACAGAAATTAAATTGATAAAACCCGTAGGGAAGCGTCTGAAGAACAATCGTTGGGTTCAAATCCCAACTTCAACGGAAAACGGGAAAACGATGGAATTCCTTCGGACGAAAATGTTCCAAATCGATAACAAACTGTAGAACTAATGTAGAATGATTGAAAACTAATACTAGAATGAATCTAAATAAAAGCTAAAGTGAAAATAAATGGAAAATAATGAAATAATTGAGGAAAAACGTCCAAAATCGCGCTTGGGAAGGTTGGGGGCGCGAGGGGGTGATGCCCTATTTATAGAATTAGGGCTGAAACCCCATTCAAGATCGCCGCCGCTTCGCGACCGCTCATGCTCGCGAGCTCGATCGCGAGGGAACATCCTCGCTCGGCCATCCTCGGGTCCTCGGCTTCGTGCGCGCTCGTGGCTTGCCTCGCGACCTCACTCGCGATCGCTAGGTGTGGTCGCGAGAAATCGGGCAGTAGCTCTTTCGCACAATAGGAAGCTCGCGGGCATGTCTTTGCGGTCGCTGGCCGCGCTCGCTTCGCATGGGATTTCCTCGCGGCCGACCTAGCGGTCGCTAGGCCGGTCGCGAGGCTTCAGTTTCACGCGGATATTGCGCTCGCGCTCGGGCTAGCGGCTGCGAGGGCGGTCGCTAGGCCCTGTTTTCAGCCTTCGTCTGCTTGTTCCTCGTTCCATTCTTCGATTTTCAACTTATAAGCCTACAAAACACCATAATGGAACCCAAGAGCAGTATCTTCCAAGAATATGTAAAAGCATTGAGAATCAAGACATAAACGCACTTTATTGATCTAAAATCATCTTTAAATATAAACAATAAACGTGTAAAATGCGTGTTTATCAAACTACATTGTACGACGATGCGACCTTTATCAGAAGACGTATGAGGATTCTTAACGAGAAGAATTCAAACGACAAAATAGAAGAATATGAATGATGGTCCCTCAAACGACTCTATTCTTATCTCTCCCTATATATATGTGTAGAATCCAACCTTCTATTGGAATTGTATACTGAAAGCAGTTTTGGTTGAGCTTGTATACAATGTTTCATGTTACCACTATTACAATATCCTATCCGAATTGAATACTTGATTGCATATATCGTGTCCCTTATCTCATATATAAGTTAGATCATACAATGTGTAGAAGATCATAGAAGTCGTATGATTGGTCAAGCTTAATGAGATATAAAAGTTTCTGGTGAGACAACTTGAGGACGAGTTGTCGGTATATAGCTGCAGTATAGATAAGAAGTGATTTGACTTGGTTGCTTGTCTATCTTTGGTACGTCTCGACGTATTGAAGGATCACGATGAGATGAGCTCTTACATCGACCGTCGTGAAGAACCAAGATCTCGATGACTTACGATGATCTAAACCTCGATAAGGTATTAGGTGAGTATGAGTTCTCGACCATCACTTTGACTTGTCATGGGTGAGGTTATATGTTCTAACCCAATATTCTCCGCATCTTGGGTGGTGGGAGTTCTTGTATGTCATGCTAGTTATCTCAGATCGAGTCACCGTATCCGTTTAGGATGATGGCGCCCCTTAAGGAGCTCAAAGGTTTATTGTACTAAACCCCGCAGTTGAGTTAGCTCAAGTACAATAATAAGGTTGAGTGGTACTACTTAAGGATTTAAAGATATTAATTATTTTAAGCAATGTAATGCTCTAAATAATTAATGGACGTGCGATATCTTAAATACACGGGATTCGTAATGTCTAAGTGCAAGCCGACTCACCTTCGGTAATAAAGGGTAAGTCAAGATTTATTCTCTAGTGGCATGAATGAATGTTTATAAATTAATTTATGTTCGGGTTGAACATAAGATAATTAATTTATTTGAGGCCCATGTTTATTCCTTGCATTTGATCCTGGTCGGCCCATCCAGGCCTGAAGCTTAGTAAGAAAATCGGCGCCCCTATGTCTATCTATGGATGTGATTTTATTCTCTTTATCCTATAAGGATATTATTATATTTGTGGGATATGCATGGATCCTTTCCTTATGGGATTATGGTAATGCATTATAAATATAAGGTAAGAGATAAGATCAAAGCTAATCCTTACTTATAAACCTAGCAATTTTCGAGAATTCCTATAGCCTTTAGGAGACAATTTTGGAAAATTATTAGATAGGATTAGGGTGATTTTCTGTAGCATTCTCCATAGATTATCCTCACTCGATATTGGAGATTGGGCAACCGGGATACGATCCGTAAGATCAAAGCACGAGTCTCGATCCGTTCATCCCGATCCACCTCGCATATTCAAGGTAAACACGAGAAAACCCCTACGTGTTGCAATTAATTATATAGGTGCATGCATAGGTATATAATCAATGTATGGTGAATTAAACATCCTTAGATTAGGGAGAGATAGATCATCTTTATGGAGAGGGCTAAACCTAGAAATATTGCCCAATTGAATTTCCATAAGCTATCAAGCGCGGAGTGCAAGCAGCGATGCATGCGGACTCTACCATGGAAGCTTAATATGTAGCCGCTTTGAGGTCGCTAAGGAGGCTGATGGTTCAAGAACTACCTCATGGATCTAGGTGTGGTACCGGTTCGCCCAAGAGTATCATAGTTTATCGTGATAACTCAGTGCGTGTGGCAAACTCGAAGGAACCACGGACCCACTGCGCCACCAAACACATAGAGAGAAAGTACCATGTCATACGAGAAATCGTGAGACGAGGGGACGGGTCGATTGAAAAGATTGATACGACGGATAACCTAGCGGATCCATTCACAAAGAGCCTGCCGCAAAAAAGACTACGAAGCGCACGCTCGAGGACTTGGATTATGCTGATGGCACCCACTTAGAAAGGAAACTTTGTATAGTGGGAGAAGCAAAGTGATGGTTTTGTTTGTAATAGCTAGTAGAGAGACACATTGTATACTAAAAGTTTGCTTTAGTATAAGTGGGAGATTGTTAGATTTGTATCTTGAAAGCGCTTTGGTTGAGCATGTATACAATGTTTCAAAACTTAAGACAATCAAATAACGATTTTGAAAAAAGAAGTTCCTCAAGTATCAGCAAATCTCTAAAGCTCAACTATACTTATCAGCTCGAGATTTTATATACACTTTCTTGTGTCTAGGATATTTACGTTTTATATATTTAGCCTAAACTTAATGAGTTTGTCGTTTGTGATAACTCAGACCACCAGTTGGAAAATCATCTACAAAACCCCCACACTTTAATAGAAGTTTGGGTAAGTAGGCAACGAAGTGTTAGTTGCTGGAAGCTTAGTTTCTAGCACCTGTAAGCTAGAGATTAAGTCAACTGCATCCTGAAAGTAGTTATAGATCAAATGCAAGGAATAATATCATATAATATATATCTAGATACTGAAGATGTATTAAAATAATACATTAATCAGAACAGAGTCTCAGTGGAACTCTACATGTAGTGGGCGAAAATATCAGCAACTTCAGGCCTTGATGAAGCCCAGTGATCAAATGCAAGGAATAAAAAGGACCTACAATGAATTAATTATCTTATGTTCAGCGGAGAACATATATTAATTCATAAATATTTATTCATTCCACTAGAGAATAAATACTGAGAATAAATGCCGACTTACCCTTTTATTACCGAAATTGAGTCGGGCTTGCACTTAGACTTACGAATTTCCATATTTAAGATATCGCATGTCCATTAAATATTTATAGCATTCTAACTACTTAAAATAATTAATCTCTTCAATTTCTTAAGTTGTATCACTCAACCTTATTACTTTACTTGAGCTAACTCAACCTGCAGGGTTTAGTACAATAAATATTTTGAGTTTCTTAAGGGGACGTCACCATCCTAAACGGATATGGTGACTCGATACAAGTAACTAGCATGACATACAAGCATTGCCACCACCAAAGATGCAGAGAATCTTGGGTTATCTCATATAACCCCACCCATAACAAGTCAAAGTGATGCTCAGTAACTCATACTCACCTAAAACCTTATCGAGATTTAGATCAACATAAAGTCATCATCATCTAGGTTCTTCACGACTGTCAGATAGAAGAACTCATCTCATCGTGATCCATCAATACGTCAAGACGTACCAACATAGATAAGCAACCAAGTCAAGTCACTTCTTATCTATACTACAGCCTATACCGACAACTCAGCCTTAAGTTGTCTTAGCTGTGATCCTTTTTATATATCAATAATCATAACCAACCATACAAACTTCTGTGATCTTCTACACATTATATGATCTAACTTTTGTATGAGATAATGAGATAAACATATGCAATCAAGTAAAAAATTTAGATAGGAGATCGTAATAGTGGTAATAGGTTATATTATATACAAGCTCAACCATTCTGCTTTCAGTATGCAAGTCCAATAGATATGGCATATCAAGATCTTCTGCATATATGCTACGACACGTGGCGAGTCAAATATTCAAGACTTAATGACTCCGTGTTTCTTCAGTTGAGTTGACTTCATGTTTTTCTAGTACGTTGGCTTCAAGTTAAGCTAGTCAAAAATGAAAAGGAGAATCATGAGCTAACAGATGACAGATGGGTTGACATACTTTGGAAAAGTCCTTAATGAAACGACGGTAAAAACCAGCGTGACCCAAGAAACTCCTTATTCCTTTAACATCCTTTGGTGGGGGTAATTTTTCAATCACCTCCACCTTAGCTCTATCAACCTCTATCTCCCGACTAGACACGACGTGCCCCAACACAATGCCACTACGGACCATAAAATGGCTCTTCTCCCAACTAAGAGTGACACTATGCTCAATACAACGACTCAAAACACGTTCAATCTTCCACAGACAATCATCAAAAGAGTTTCCAAACACAGAAAAATCATCCATAAAGATCTCAACAAAATCACTAAGCATGTCAGAGAAAATAGACATCATGCACATTTGAAAAGTACCTGGTGCATTGCAGAGTCCAAAAGGCATCCTTCGAAATACATAAGTTCCGTGTGGGCTGGTGAATGCGGTCTTGAGGTGATCATCGGGGTCGATGGAAATCTGATAGTATCCGGACAACCCATCGAGGAAACAAAAGAACTCGTTCCCCGCAAGTCTGTCCAACAACTGATCAATGAAAGGAAGCGGAAAGTGATCTTTCTTGGTGGAAGCGTTGAGCTTCCTATAGTCGATGCACATCCGCCACCCAGTGACGGGTCTAGTGGACACCAACTCCTTCTTCTCGTTGAGGACCACAATGACTCCACCTTTCTTAGGCACAACATGGACCGGACTGACCCATTGACTGTTGGCACATGGGTAGATGATCCATTCAAGCAAGAACTTTAAGATCTCCTTCTTCACTACCTCACCGAGCACGGGTTAAGTCTCCGTTGTCATCCTTCTTGATCTCGCCCATCTTCAAGTCAGTATCTTGTGCATGCACATAGCAGATCGATTCCCGGATATCCGCCAACTCCACCGAAAGCAAGCTTAAGTCTTTTCAATACGGAAACCAACAGAGATTGTTGGTACTCAGTGAGTTCAGCAAAGATGATCACGGGCTTCTGGTCATTATCCTCGAGGAAGACATACTTCAAATTCTTGGGGAGCTCCTTCAACTCTAGCTTCTCGATTTCAGGTGGAGTCTCCGTTTCCTCTTTGATCGGTTTTTCAAATTCGGCTTCCAGCATGAGCCTTTCTTCCATGTCTGCCGATCCCTCGAATACTTCCTCCATCTTGTGATCCTGCACAAAAGAAATCTCGGCCAAGGGATCAATCGAATCAATAAAAGAATAATCTTCAATAGCATTAATCGTTCTTCGTGCTTTTGTCTTCGTTCTTATTTTACAGATAAGATTTACAGGGAAAAATCTAATCTAACAACAGATTTTCTCGTGGTGAAAAACAAAATCCGACAAAAAATAAAACGAGCCACGATGAATGACAGATTCACAATTAATTAATTGCGCACGTAATAATCAAACGTGAATTAATCCAATAGAGCCAAGATACTGATCCCAGGCTCTGATACCAATTGTAGGGAAATCTGATTGTAACCCTCTCCCGAGGATCTATCTTGGATGTTTAATTCACCATACATTGATTATATTCCTAGCATGCACCTATATAATTAATTGCAACACGTAGGGGTTTTCTCGTGTTTACCTACGAATCTATCGGGGATGAACGGATCGAGACTCGTGCTTTGATCTTCTGGACTGTATCCCGGTTGCCCAATCTCCAATATCGAGAGAGGATAATCTATGGAGAATGCGACAGAAAATCACCCTAACCTTCTCTATGATTTTCGAAAATTCCTCTCTAATGACTATAGAGATTCACGAAAATAATGATAGGATAATTGAGGATTAACTTTGATCTTATCTCTTACCTTATATTTATAATGCATTACCATAATCCCATAAGGAAATGATTCATGCATATCCTATAAATATAATAATATCCTTATAGGATAAAGAGAATAAAATCACATCCATAGAGAGGTAGATGGGCGCCGATTTCCACTAAGCTTCGGGCCTGGATGGGCCAGCCCAGGGATCAAATGCAAGGAGTAAAGATGGGCCTCAAATAAATTAATTATCTTATGTTCAGCCCAGAACATAAATTAATTTATAAACATACATTCATGCCACTAGAGAATAAATCCTGACTTACCCCTTTATTACCGAAGTTGAGTCGGGCTTGCACTTAGACATTACAAATCCCGTATTTAAGATATCAGACGTCCATTAATTATTTAGAGCATTACGACCGCTAAAATAATTAATATCTTTAATTCCTTAAGTAGTACCACTCAACCTTATTATTGTACTTGAGCTAACTCAACTGCGGGGTTTAGTACAATAAACCTTTGAGATCCTTAAGGGACATCATCATCCTAAACGGATACGGTGACTCGTCTGAGATAACTAGCATGACATACAAGCACCGCCACCACCCAAGATGCCGAGAATATTGGGTTAGAACATATAACCTCACCCATAACAAGTCAAAGTGATGGTCAAGAACTCATACTCACCTAATACCTTATCGAGGTTTAGATCATCGTAAGTCACCGAGATCTAGGTTCTTCACGACGGTCGATAGAAGAACTCATCTCATCGTGATCCATCAATACGTCGAGACGCATCAAAGATAGACAAGCAACCAAGTCAAGTCACTTCTTATCTATACATGACTATACCGACAACTCGTCCTCAAGTTGTCTCGGTGTGATTCTTTTATATCTCATTAAGCTTGACCAATCATACGAGACTTCGTGATCTTCTACACATCGTATGATCTAACTTATATATGAGATAAGGGACATGATATATGTAATCAAGTAATCAATTCAGATATGAGATTATAATAGTGGTAACATGAAACATTGATACAAGCTCAACCAACATCGCTTTCAAGATACAAATCCAACAACTTACCCTATTTGTTGTCTGCCGATGTCGATTCATAGAATTCAAATCCGCCCAACCCGCCTTCAAGGCGCTTAAGGGACCCTCTTGAGATTTAATGGTTGCCTCTTGAGCTTCCCTTGCCAATTTGCTCTCTTGCATGAAAGTGGCCAAACTGTCCTCTAAGGAAGTCTTGGGAGGAGCAGTTGGTCGTATAGGAGAAGGAATCGACTGCTGAAACTGCTGCGGAGGCGGGTAGTACCCCTGCTGTGGAGGTGGATAGTACCCTTGCTGAGGAGTAGGGTAGAACTGCTGCTGAGGTGGATAAAACTGCTGCTGGGGTCGGCGAGTATGAAAATTTGAACCCGACCCTTGTCCTTGGTTCTGGCCTTTCCAAGTTGCACTGCTCTGAGGTCTCCACCCCGTAGGCTGTTGGGGTGGATTCTGATCGAACGGTTGTCGTGGAGGGTATCACTGAGCAGCGAAAACTTCTGCACCTCCTTCAAATGTCATCTCTTCCATTCTGGTACAGCTGTTCTCATCGTGAGAAGGATCTCCACAGATAGGACACGGTTATGATTCTTGATCTTGTCTCACCAAGAGTGAGGCCTTGCCCATCTTCAGCTCATGGAGTTCTCTCATCATGTCACCATTTGTTTCTCATATCCGAGCTCGCCCAATTTCCTTGATCTCCACTGCTTTGTACGAGTGATCTTCCGTCGTGAATTAGCGACTAGAGTATAAAAATCTCCACCGCTTCTCCCGCCTTCTCGTAAATCTTTCCTCCAAAGAATCGTGTCCACCATGAACTGATAAGTATGCTGCAATCCATTATAAAAGATTTGCCACAAGAGTTCAGGCACAATCTGATGATGTGGACATTGCTGAAGCAGTTCTCTGAACCGGTCCAACGCTTCATGGAAGGACTCGTCTGCCTCCTGTGAGAACTGCATTATTTGAAGTCTGATCTCTTGCGTCTTGTGATTCGGATAGTATTTGAGCAAGAAGGTCGTGCTCACGTCTTTCCAAGAGGGCAGAGATCCTGCTGTGAGGGAGAGATACCACGACTTGGCTCTGTCCTTTAATGAGTAAGGAAAACACTTCCTTAGGAGTTCATCTTCACTAATGGTTAGTAACGGAATAGATTGTACAGCGGTGCCGAACTCCCGGATAAATAACAAGGCATCTTCATTGGGCATCCCATAGAACGTGGGCAGCATACTCACGTGATTGTGCTTGAGCTTATAGTTCCTCCCGATGGGGAGAGGACGATAGCCGATGCCGTGACCCCGTAGGCTGGTCTGGTAAAATCCCCCAACGTCTTAGGTGCATCATTCGGTGCTTCGGCCATCATCACAAGCTTTTCTTCGAACAGTAACGCTAGATTGTAAACGTCACGAAATCTCTCCTCAAACACACTGTCTCTTCTGTTGATATTATCGACGAAGGGTGCTAACTTTGTTTCAAACTTCGACGACCTAGCATAAACAACACCAGACAAAAAAGATCAAACGCACCTGAGGGAGAAAAATGGTAACCAACAAGAAAAATAAATAATACGAAAAAAACACAACGCAAATAAAAGCCTAAAGCCTTCCCCGACAACAACGCCAAAATTTGTTCCAACTTATTATTACCTAAGTTGCTCGCAATAGAACGAGGTCATTATAGATTAATAAGCTAACCCTAGTCGTATTCACAAGGAAGGTTAAACATGGCTCTATCGACATCGCACACAATAACAGAAATAAACTAAACACTCTAATCACGGTTTGGGGCTGACATCACTCTAAAGCTATTGATTAACAAGACGGTAATAACAAAAGCAATGAATAATCATGAACAAGAACTAAACCTAACAGCAAACATAATTAAATACGATTAAACCCTAACGTAATAAGATAGATTAAAATTGGAAGAACATGGATCATGAAAATAATCAATTCGAATGAATTCTAAATCGTAAAAATAACGGAAAGCAAGTAACAATGAATTGACAATTAAAGAACAACAAGAACTCACTGATCGATAAATAAAGACGATAAAACTGAAATTGATAGTCTTCCGAAGTAGAATCAATGTCAACAATCAAAAGCGTAGAAATCATCCAACATCTAAATAAAACCAAGACTAAACTCTAAATCCAAAGAAATAAATACTAAACTGTTTTTGCTTCCAAAAAGAACTTCTTGAGTCAAAAACCCTAGCAGTTGAAAAATATGAGATACTCCCTCCCGTATGAGCAAAACACATTTATATTAAAGAAAATCCGCCAATGCAGCGATCGCTAGGAGGTAGCGATCGCTGCCCAAATGCACTGGAATACGTCCTACAAAAGCGGGCGTGGGCGCTAGGGGTAGCGTTGCCCCTTCGCTACTGGAAATCTTCAAAACAGGGGCAATGATCGCTAGGGTCCAACGGTCACGCCTCCCTCTCACCTGTAACTTCAAAGAATACTTGTTCTTCATTTCTTCTAATTACACTCTAATAATCCGCTTTCACACACTTTAATACTCTGTTTTCTTGATTCTCAACCTGAGACTATAAACATACTAAAACGAGAGAGAAATCAAGAAACAACGGGTGATAATAAGCAAGACAATAAAAGAGACGTACAAAAAGATGCACGAAACGTGATCAAATACAACCTAAACACTGGACTTTGTCTTCTATCATTTTAGGAACCTGAATCTGTATGACGCTTCAGCTTTGACGTAGAAATTGCCAACTTTGACTTCCCAAATGCTGGTACGACACTTGGTCATATTTTTGACAACGTCGAGTCTTCAGTCTCTGATTTTCAGTTTTCAATCTTCGGACGTGAGTCTTCATTCTTCGATTTCATTTTCTAGAAGCTCTTTTCATCAGTATCGTTGTACATAAGTCTTCCATTTTTCTGACTTCAGTCTTCTGTCTCTAATACGCGAATTTCAGTAGTGCTTCTCTTCAGTTGCGTTGGTATTGATTCTCTTATCAGTACGATTGTCTTCAGTATTGCTTGAATTCCATCAGTCTTGGGCTTGTCTAAACTAGTAGTACTTCTGTTGAAACCTGTAACAAAAAAGACTAACTCCCTAACATGTGAGTAGCACTATGTTACATTAGCAAAGCTATCATCGGTGGGTTTTGAGATCTAACCAAAACACATAATTAAGATAATTTTTTCACAACAATATCTTCCTTTTTGTTATACTGACAAACAGACGAGTTAGATAGATAATCAGTTTCAACAAAAGAGTTTGGTTCTCCCTTGTTGTGATCATCATTCTCTGCAAAACATGAGCCAATTTAGCATAATAAGGTTTAGAGCAAGTACAAAACCTGGACAAAAAGTCAATGTCATCAGGGTGAACTGAATTAGTTTATATATGTCAAGTTGCTGAGATACAAGATACATCAATTGAGAATAATTAGCAGCAAACCTATACATGTCTATTACATTGAAATCTTGACCAGTTTATCTCTTTTTCTTCATCGGTCTGTTGTCCATACATAGAAAAACTCATGCGACCAGCCGTTTGAATTTATTAGGTGGCTACACTGGATCAATCTTCATAAGTTCAGCAACAACAAGAGATTCTCTGTCAATCTAGGCTCGGTCCACAAAGATTCTCTCAAGGGAGGATGGACAACTATCTTGGAAGGGGCAACTATTCTGATGTGCTGCCTTGCTGTGCTGTTGATGAATTTGTCAATAAGAGACTTGTCTTTATACTCCAAGAAGAAGTTCCTGAAGCTATATGTCGTGATCTCGGGTTCTTCAGGCAGGTTCATTAGGTAATAATACCACATGATGAATTCATCCTTCAGTTGTTCCCATATATCGTTGAGCTCGGGAGACACCCATTTGTCAGTGCAGGGCCTGGATCCTGCGACTTGCTGCGATCCTAGAAGACCTTTCTCTGGAATCTGCTCGGTGCACTCCTCTTACTAACAACTATTTTCCTTTGAGTAGCAATTGCTGGTGCTTTCTAAGCATCTTCCATAAGTTTTTCTCCACCCTGCTACCTCTTATGCCACTATTATTCCAGATTGGCTGAATCGTCCAGCATTTGAAATGGGGCTCCGAGATGAAATGATGCAAGGTATATGTTATCCGATGGATCAACAGTGGGTTCAGCTGATAGGGAAACTGCCTTTTTTTTTCCTTCTTCTTAGCATCAACAACATTTTTCCTCAGGCGCTCTTCAGCGGCAGCTTCTTCAGCAGCTTCTGCTGATTCCTCCTCAGCTAGCGCCTGTGCAAGCTCTACTGTAGCTTCATTTGGTACATTCTCATCTGCAGCAACTCTGGTCTGCTCCGTCGCTTCAGTTTCCATCTCCTTCATCTTTTTTCTTGGCATCAGTAATAAAGATCTGGAGGGAGATCAAGAGATCGTTGACTATCAGGTTCAGTGCAGCGTGAGACTAGTCCATGTGCTATAAGCGTACAACATAAGCAGCTAGAAGATTGGCACTCTCAGCGTGTTCCTTCTTTAGGACTTTCACTTTCTCCTCCAAGATAGATAGGCGATCGTCAATGCCCGAGGAAGTGAAGTCCAACTAATTTTGAACTGATTGTCACACGTCCGAGGAAGTGAAGTTCAACAGGTTGGTCTCTTTATCTACTTCTTTCTTATACCCTCCTGGATGAGGATTTTCTTCATCGCCTTCTGGGTAGTCACCTCCAGTCCCATGTTGTGTAGTGCCAGCTCGTTCGATTGAATCATCTTATCATTTGATATCACATACTTGTAGTTTTACCATAGGACCTCATGTCCCTTCAACGCCTCAATGATTATTTAGGACATTTTTTTCCAATTTAATCCCATTCTCCCTCAGAAATACCTTCTGGTCCGCCAGGAGATGAGAGATGAATGACCTCTCCCAATTTATCTCTCTGTCGGAGGTCAATAACTCTTACTCACCTGAAACCTTATCGAGGTTTAGATTAACGTAAAATCACCAAGGTCTAGGTTATTCACGACGGTCAGATAGAAGAATTTATCTCACTGTGATCCATCAATACGTCAAGACGTATCTACATAGATAAGCAATCAAGTCAAGTTACATTTTATCTATATTATAGCCTATACTGAAAACTCGTCCTCAAGTTGTCTCAGCTGTGATTTTGTATCAATTAGCTTAACTAATCATATAGACTTCTGTGATATTCTACACACTATATGATCTAACTTTTGTATGAGATAAATGTACAACATATGCAATCAAGTAAACAATTCAAATAGGAGACCAAGACAGTGGTAACTGTAAACATTATATATAAGCTTAACCAATCTTCTTTCAGTATACAAATCCAACAGGAGGTCCCAAATATCGCCCCATCAACTAACACATTCTATGACAGTTGTGCCCTTCCCAGGCCACCAGTCCATAGCACCGAAGTGTTCCCAGACTAAAATTGAAGCCAAGCTACTGGACATGGTGGCCAGGCTGAAGGAAGAGTTAAAGAAGACGGCATCCTAAAAAGGAGCTGGAGTGGCAGTGGGAGTGAACCTTCAGTTCCAGGTTGAAGATGCTAACAAGACATACACTATGCTAGTCCAGACCTACAAGGAGAAGGCGCAGGTCGACCTAAGGGAAGCTTTTGAAAACAGATCCACTACGAGCTCTCGTCTATCAAGCAAAACTCGAAAGACCTCGTGGATACTGTTACCGAGAACTTCCAGCAAGAGAAGGTAGCGCAAGAAAGCTCCATGAGCAAACTTAAAAGCGAAGCTGATGGAAGCGGCTATTAAGGCTGACTTTGCCAGGAAAATTCCTGACACGCTCTGACCAGTCCAAGAGACCCCATAGTACAAAATCAACTAGACTTTACCTCTTCGGATATGACGAGAGAATATCTACCCTAGAAAAGAAGGTAGAATTTCTGAAGAAAGGGAATGAAGAGACTGCTAGTACGTTGGCTGCATACGCTGAATGTCTAGAGCAGATGGACCATTTGATGCCGTCCTGAACCAAACTGTTGGTGATGTCTCGATCTCCCTCCAGGCAGTCATTGATGATGCTAAAAGGGGGGAAAAGATGAATGAGGTTGATGTTGTTGAACAAGCTGTAGAGTAGGCCCGTGCTGTTGAGAAGGAAAGAGTAGTGGAAGAGGCGGCAGCAGAGCTCGAGCAGGTTTTGGTCGAAGAAGAGGCAACTGAAGTTACGGAAGAGGTGACTTCTAAAGAGCGCATGAGGGAGAAAGCTACTGCAGCCAAGATGAAGGAGAAAGTTAATGCCGCATCAACCCAACGAGCTGCTAATCCAAGAGAAGATGTCTACCTTTCTACTTTCCATGCAGATGCCCCGTTCGAGATGTTGGGTGACTCGACCCAATTGAAAGCATGATGGAATAAGATGCAGCAGGTTGGGATTGAAAAACTGATGGGAGACACCCAGAGAGCGTTGGCTGTTGCGGATAAAAAAAATCAACTATCATCAAGAGGAGCACACCTAGTCGCTTCTATAGGAAAGGCCTTTTGAAAGCATCAGTCGTAGGAGCCAAGCCCAACACTGACAAATAGGTCCCGATTAAGTTGAACGAAAGATAAGAGCAGCTAAAGATGAAGTTCATCATGTGGAACTACTACTTGATGGATCTGCCTGAAGCACCCGAAGTCGTAACTGATGGGTTCATGAATTTCTCGTTGGAATAAAAACACCAGTCTCTTGTTGATAAATTAGTCAAGTATGCAGCCATGCAACACGTAAGCATAACTGCACCTTCGAAAAGAGCTATGCCACCTTCGATGTGAGGAAATTTTGTTGATCGTGCACAAGTCGAGTAAAAATCCATGGTAACTGCCGAACTGATGAAGATAGATTTGGTACAGTAGCCAGAGGAATTCAAAAAGCTAGTCATGAGGGTTTTTGCCATGTATGGGTAGCTCACGGATGAAGAGAAGATGAGGCAGAGGAGAAGATGAACTGGTATGATCTGTTGTAATACTCTTGTATAAGATCCCTGTTGATTATGATTATAACTGATGTATCTTTGTAATCTAAGCAACCTATCATCTATAAAACTGACCCAGTTTACCCCGATGACAATGACTCTTTATCCATGCTCTGTACTTGCTTTCAACCTTATTATGTTGAACTAACCATGTTTTGCAGAGAACGATGACACAACAATGGGAAATCAAGTCGTTCTATTGAAACTGGTTATCTACTTATCTGGTTTGTTTTCAGTATAATTCATAAGGTTTTGGAATCATCAAGAAAGGAATTTTTTTGGGAAAATTCATGATCTGTTGGGAATAATTCTATCTTAACTGTGTGTTTATTAGATCAAAGAACCTCTAATGATTGTCATGCTTATGTAACTAATGTTGTTCACTTGTTATGTAGTTCTTCATTTTTGCTATAGGTTTCACCAGAAGAACTACCAGCTTGGACATGTCCAAGACTGAAGGAGTTCAAACACTACTAAAGCCAGCCATACTGATAGGAGCATCAGTACCACCGCAACTGATAGAAGCTCAACTGAAGGATTGCTACTGAAGACTGATGACAAAAGTCAAGCCAACTGAAGTCTGAAGATTGAAGTATAGCAATGTTGATGAACATAGCTACTGGAATGAAGTCGAAGGCTAAAGACTGACTTTGAAATACTGAGGATTGAAGATCAGAGACCAAAGACTCGATGCTGCTGAAAGTAAATGAGTTAGGATATGACTAAGTGTCATGCCAATAGCTGACTGCCCTTGCTAGGAAGTAAAAGCTGGCTAGCAGAAGTCAAAGCTATTGATCAATAGTTAAATCTGGTGATAATTAGTCAAAACTGGCGATATCAGATCAAAGCTGGTTGATGAAAAGTCAAAGTCTGACTATTTCTACGTCAAGCTAAAAGCATCAAACTAACTCAGGTTCTAAAACTGACAAAAGTCGGGAGTCCAACCTGCTGATAAAAGATGAAATAGTCTCGATTGATCCAAACTGATGTCAAAGTACTAATAAACACGAAGTCAACTCAACTAGAAAAGCACGAAAACATTTAAGCCTTGAGTTTTTAACTTGCCACGTATCGTAGCATATCTGTAGAAGATCCTGACATGCCAGAAGACTTTTTCAGAGTTGCAGAGCTACAATGTACGAAGATTCAAACGGGAAGGTTTCAAATGACAAATAGAATGATGTGATTGGTGTTCCCACCAACGGCACTATTTATCCTCTTATCTATAAATACGTACATAATCCAACCTTTGAAGGTCACCAAAATATTGCACATTCTTATTGTTAAAAGCATTAAAAAGCTCAAAATATGTAAGCTCAAGATCTATCACACAACGATTTCGAAGAACGGAGTCTACAATACTATCAACAAACCTTAAGAGCTCAAATAAAATTATCAACACAAGGTTTCAGCATACACTTCCTTAAGTATATGATTATACTCTTTGTATATCTTAAGCCTATACAAACTGAGTTTGTCGCTTATGATAACTCAGAATTTTAGTTGAAAACCCCCTCTACAAAAACCCCTATAGTTTGTGTAGAAATTTGGACAAGTAGACAATAAAGTGTTAGTTGCTGAAAGCTTGGTTATCTTACACCTGTAAGTAAGAGGATTAGGCCGACTATACTCGTAAGCAGTCGGAGGTTTTCTAGCACCAGCAAGTGTAGGATGAATGCCAAGTTAGGCGGGATATAGTAAGATTAACTTTGTATCTAGGTTTATATCATGTACCCATAAACAATACCAAATCCAAGTTAGTGAATTGATTGAGAAATCAGTCCATGGATGCAGGAGATGATTTCTTTTAACCACATAAAACTCAAAATGTTATTTACTTTAGTTTTTTACATTCAGTATCGCTTTTACGTTGCATATTATTTAACTGACATCACTAGCACACAAGAAGCACAACATTGTTTTGTAACACTATATCAATATCTTTTTGATACTGGTGAGATAAACTGAAAACTGATTAAGCCATATTTGACTAAGCGTTTTTAAGTCGGTTTATGTTTTCAGTAAAGCAAATACAGTAATCACCACATACCACATGCACATTAGTTATCGCCTAATCGACTAGTTGCTTTGAAGATCAAGAGGGTTTGCTAAGCGATATCACTCGATCAAGACTCTCATTATCCGAATCGATCAAGAGATCGACATGAGTCTCGAATCGCTAGTTACTCGACCAACCATCGCCATCAGTAACGATCGGTCTTGTGAAAAGAAAAAGTTTAAATTTATCTTACTGGTGTATTTCCTCATCCAATACTCCAGTACGTACTCAGTAGAACCCCAAAAATATATAGCCTTAAATGAAAGGTATTTCACTTTGATAAATACTAGGTATCAATGATAAAATTATAAATAATAGATCAACTATAAAGTACTAGTCTATAAAAGGAGAATTAAATATTTCCCACATAACAAAATCTTTATTTAAATTCTAACTAAATTATCAAATATCAAATTCAAGGCCTTCTAAATTCTAATTCCCTAAACAAACTCAACACGTCTCTTCTTTTGACCAAAAAATTCCAACTTGATTGAGCTGCCGATGTCGGTTCTTCGCCACCTGGGGCTGTAGTATGTTCCAAGGGTTGGGCTGTTCGCCCATTAAAACGGTATGAAAAATCACAAATATATATGACTAAGGTTTGAGCAATTTGGTTAGCTATGAGCGAATAGTCTTGTTATAGAATTGTTTATTTCTTGGAATACAATTATATGGTGGTAGTGGAGGATCATAAATTCAGGCTGAGCCACCAGTCCCACACTTCATAAATTCCAAATGACCCCCTTTTATTATTAGTTGGGGTCACTCCCTTTTTGTTTTTTTTGAATAGGGTTCACCCTTTTTAATATCATAATGAAGTTCATGAGCCCCAATTATGTCCCACTATCAAGAATTTTAACCTACTTTAATTTTTTGATTTGACCTTTGACTTTATTCTGTAAAAATTTAATAGGATTGACCGTTAGTTATTTGTACGCGATTTTTTTTATTTCTTTTCTAGAAGATTATAAATGAGGTGCTACCTAGAGCTGACAAAAGGTTGGTTGGCCCGGCTCGACCCATCGGGCTTGTTGTTTTTACTGGGTTGGGTTGGCCCGGCCCGAAATGCTATCGGGCTAAAAATATGGTAGCCCAACCCCATCTGGGCCACCGGGCCAAACTCGCCCAATATTTAATTTAATGAAATATTTTTTTAATTTGAAAAAATATGATAACAATAGATAAATTAAGTCTACTAACATCAATTTCAAAATAAATAAGATAAATTACCTTTACTAACATCAATTTTATTTTCTAAATTTACTATTTCGTATTTACTACTAATATAAAATATAAAAAATTTAAATGTGTGGGCGGGCTTTAGGTTCGGGTTAACCCCGGCTTTTTAGCCCTAAAGTTCGGCCGGATGGGCTAGCCCGATGGGCTTTTTAGGCCCGATTTTTTCGGGCCACTATTTTCACGAGCCCAACCCGATCCCAATTCCGAGTACCTCGGGCCGGCCCATCGGGCCGGGCCAATTTTACCGGCTCTAGTGCTACCTATTATTGAAGCATCTACATTTGGCCAATGAAATTGAGAATAGCTCTAAAGGATTGTAGGAAATTCAATTCGAAGTGCTCTTTTTTTTCTTTTCTTTTTGTGAATTGTAATTACGGAATTTTTAGTGCCCTTAGATTACAAAATGCAGCAACTTTGGTTACTTGTAGTCCTAAAAACTAGATTTTTTTTTGTATTTTTATTCAGTTCACAGAATTAAGATCGACATAGCCCTGTCCTATAGATTTATACATGCAACCCGGTTATTCCTAAGGAACTAAAATTGCATTTCCTCATCTTTTTTATATATTATAAAGAAAATACACTATATTAATTTTTTTATATGAAATTTTCTTAAATTTTAATTCGTATTTTCTAAAATATCCAACATCACATTTACTTTTTATGAAATATTATCAAATGAAAACCTACATATGAGGATGTTACTATCTCCTAACAAAAAACCACACTTGATTGATGATGTGGTTGAAATTAATATCATTTGAACCATAATTTAATTTGACCAAATAAAAAATTTATTTAATTTAATTTGATAAAATAAATAATTTTGGGTAAATAAATCATTTCTTCAATATAATTTTTCCATGAAAGGAGATATTATGTATAATTTATTAAACAAAATTTGAATCCTCCATTAATTTTTCATGAAACTTCAACAATTGAAATTCTAAATAAATAATGCAATTTGATTTCCACATCAATTTTAAATGAGATTTCACAAATTCAAATCCTAAACAAAAATAAAGAAATAAATACTTGAATCTCACAATGATTTTTCCTAAGACTTCACAAAATCAAAACCTAAATAAAAAAAAAAAATTCAATCACACATTAATTTTACATTAGACTTCCTAAGATGAAAACCTATATAAAAGGATATATCTGATCTTCCAATCAAATATTCATATTAAATTGTCAGAGTAGTTGGGGTCATATCATTTGAACTACATTGTAAATTTAATAATAAATTTGGCTTGATAAAAAGTTAATTTAATTTAATTTATTATGAAACTTTACCAATTCGTAACCTAAATAAAATGATATATTTAATAAAATTAATTTTCTTAAATAAATTTTGAATACCACATTCATTTGTCATGAGACTTCACAAATTATTAATCTAAATAGAAAAATATAATTTGAATCCCACATTGATTTGTCACGAGACTTTATTAATTGAAAACCTAAAGAGAATGATACAATTTCAATCAACATTGATTTTTCATGATACTTCAAAAATTAAAGATCTCATTAAACTATATTTTATAATTTTTTAAAACAAATTTTGAATGCGATATCAATTTTTTTTATGAAAATCTAAATAAAATGAGACAATTTGAATCTTACATTGATTTTTATGTTATTTTATAAATTAAAAATCTAAAATAAAATAGTACAATATTATTACAACTCTAACTAGATGAAATTAAATTATTCAATTCCAAAGTATTTTTAAATAAATAGTTTAACAGTTCTAGAATTTGATCAACATGCATATATCGAATTTTGCAATTTAAATCTTTACATTATTTATTGTTAATAATTATTCGGTAAAATTCAAATTTTATTAAGACGAATAACTAATTACTGTAATAACTTCTATTATATAATTAAACAGATTCGAGTAACTAATCAAATTTGAGACGTACATGTATATACATTATAGAGGGGTTCAAATATTTATAGACATGCCTACTTGTAATCTTCTATATTCTTTTAATATTTTTTTACTATTTATTATAAATATTTACATTTGACAAATATGTATTTTCAATGCTTTATGATGCTTATTTGTGAATTATTTGATGGTGGAAATCATGTTTAGTATGAGTATTTTATTGGTTTATAATATATTTTGAGAAATGATACTCTTATGTCATTTTTGCCATTTTTTTAAGGAAAATTTGAGAATGAATTGAAGAGTTAAAAGTGAAGAGGATTAAAATTAAAGTTTGATAGGAGTGTGTAGGTACAAACGGTTTGTAAATCAGAGTTCGGACGAGAGAAAGCGAGCTAAAACAAGAAAGTCGCTAGATCAAATGGACGAAGACATAAACAAGTATGAGAATTTCCAAATTTTTTTCCTATTTTTGCGAATTTTTCGAGTTTCCCACTTTTTCTCGTATTTTTTAGTCCAACTAGAATATATATTCTTTTTAGGGTTCAAAGGTCTTCTCCACCTATAAATACATTCTCTTAACATTATACTAGTGATAGATCCCACTAGATACGTAATGATATATTGGGGAGATACACCAGTTTGGTAAATTTTAAAAAAATTTCTTATGACAAGACTGATCGGTTGCTAACAGTAGCTAGTCAGGTAATTGACAGTCCAATACTAGTGTCAGTAATGCTAGTCAATTCAGATAAGGAATATCTTGTACTGAGTGATATCGGTTACCAAACCTACTGACTACTAAGGCAACAAGTCAGTTTGATTGATAATTGATGTACGTGCAGAATGTGGTGGTTACTGTATTTGTCTTATTGAAAAATGAGACTCAGTTTTAAACACTTAGTCGAATATTGATTAGTCAGTTTTCAGTTTAGATCTCTCCAGTATCAAACTGATACTGATAGAAGGTTTCAAAACAATGTTGTGCTGCTGATGGCAGTTTAATAACATGCAATATTAAAGAAATGCTGAAAGTAAATAACACGTTAATTTTAAGTGGTTCAGAGAGATCAACTCTTACGTCCACGAATTGATTGCTCAGTCAATCCACTAACTTTAGATTGGTAATGTTTATGGGCACAAGAGTAAACCTAGATACTAAGATCATCTTACAATATCCGTCTAACTTGACGTTCCTTCTACACTTGTTGGTGCTAGGAACTACTAACTGCTTTTAGGACAGAATCGTCTTAACCTCTATCTTGCGGGTGCTAGAAACCAAGCTTTCAACAACTGATACTTTGTTGCTTACTTTCCCAAACTTCTACTCAACTATGAGGGATTTTGTAGATTGGTTTTCCAACTAGGGATCTGAATTATAACAAACGGTAAACTCAGAATGTCTAAGCTTAAGATATACAAGATGAATATCCTAGACGTAAGAAAGTGTATGTTGAAGTCTCGAACTGATAAGTATATGTGAGCTCATGAGATTTACTTATACAATGATTACTTCCTTCTTCGAAATTGCTGTTTGATTGGTTTGAACTTTGAGCTTGAACACTTCGAGATTTCAATTGTGCAAGTTTTGATAACCTTCAAATGTTGGATTCTGCACAATATATGTATAGATGAATAAGAATAGAGCCGTTGGAGAGACTATCATTCAAATCCTTCTATTTGTTGTGTGAATTCTTCCCGTTGAGAATATTTGTACGTCTTCTAACAAATGTCGCATCATCTTACAATGTAGCTTTGCAACTTTGAAAATCTAGTATGACATGTCAGGATCTTTTGCAGATATGCTACTATACGTGAAGAGTAAAACTTTTAAGGCTAAAGTTCTTCCATGTTTGTTCAGTTAAGTTGACTCCATGTTTTGTCAGCATTGACTTCAGGTTGGGTCAGTCGAGGCTACTTCTCCTTTCCATTAGCAGTCTGGACTCCATCTTTTATCAGCTTAGAACTCATGAGTCAGTATGATGCATTCAGTCAGACTTAGATATTAATATTCAACTTTGACCTTTCATCTGTCAGCTTTGACTTGATATAACCAGCATTGATTACTTGTCTCCGGTTTGACTATCGATAAACAACTTTGACTCTTGGACATCAGCTTTGACTTATGGTACTAAACTTTGACTTTCGCAAGGGCAATTTGTTGCTTGATATAATAATTAGTCATATCTTGACTCATTCTCATCCATTAGTGCTGAGTTACAGTCTTCGATCTTCCGACGTTATTTTTCAGTCTTCGACTTTACTCCAGTAGCTCTAAGTTGGCCTTCCGCCAATCTTCAGTCTTTAGTACGCGATCTTTCAGTTGAGCTGTCATCAGTTGTTCTGATACTGATACTCCTATCAGTATGACTGACTCTCTGAACTACTTAAACTCCTTTAGACTTGGGTCTTTCCAAACTGATAGTTCCGCTGCTGAAACCTATAACATAAACACATAACTCCAAAACAAGTCAGTAACATTAGTTACTTCAGCAAGGCAATCATCAGAGGTTTTGTGATCTAATCAAACTACGTAGTTAAGATAGATTAATTCTTGATACTCCGAATTTTTTTCTACATTCCCGATACTTAGGAATTTTCCCAACAATTAGGGTCCTCATTCATTTTTTTTCTTCATATTTTCTAAAGTTAGACTTTATTTTAAAGTTCCGGTCTACAAGGGTATAGATCTATTATTTTACCATTTTGACTTCAAGATTTTCATTGTGGAACTTCTACACGGGTTTTGTTTATTTTATTTCGATTATATTCTTCTTTATTTCTTCTTATTTAATTTTTGTTGTGAGTAGATAATTTTCCATTGATTATAGGGTTTGTATTTTAATAGAATTTTATGTAATTGATATATGAAGCATGTTTACATGTCAATTTACGATTTATGATTCATTGTGCTATTTTATGCTAGATAATTGGCTATTATTGATGCATGCTAGTTGTCTAATTAAAGACTTTAGCGGTTTTAATTGAGCAATCGATCTTAAAAATTCATAATACGATTAATCTAAAGACTTGACAGTTTTAGAATTAATTGTAGGAGAATATGCCTTATGTGCTTTTTGGTTGTTTTATCTGTTCTTGAGACCTAACAAAGATATGACATATATTAATCTACTATTACATGTTGTCCGATTTAGAAGACTATAATTATCTGTGTAATTCTTCATCTAAATTGACTTAATTTTGGTTAATAGGGCTATAGATTGATTGTGTGATTTTCTGTTAATTTATTACATTTCCTAGGATCAGTCGTTTATCTTATTATATTACCAGATCTGTTTTGCTTTATTCTTATTTTTTGTTTTCTTAGTTTT
Organism: Salvia rosmarinus; assembly: GCA_036937905.1. NCBI lineage: Eukaryota > Viridiplantae > Streptophyta > Magnoliopsida > Lamiales > Lamiaceae > Salvia > Salvia rosmarinus. The sequence continues at coordinate 24,940,398 of CM072815.1, read as the reverse complement.
AATCAAAAATCTCTACATCTTTGTTTAGTCTGGATAATTGTGAAGCATCCATGTTTATTACTTGTTGTGTTTTTCGTATTTTCAGTCTCCGTGGATACGATACTCTACTTGTTAACCGACTACAATAGACACTGTTTAATTATAGTTAATTATTGCTAAAAAAATAGTGATCAACTTTATAATTGTGAATAATCAATTATTGAAACTACTTATACTTACGAATTTAAATGGCTTCGGGTAATTAATAGGTATTACTATATATGTTTGAAACAAAAATTAGTATTAGTAGGTATTAATACTATTTATTATTAACATTTACTCTATAATATTTGAGTTTTAATGAGACAAATAACCAATTATTGTAACAACTTATATTTAATATTTAGATATTCTATAAATTTAACCGAGTTTGGATAATAAGCAATATCACTATACATGTTGAGATAAAAATGGATAGTAAAATCACTTTTTTTTTTTTATTTGGGATATATACGAGTATATAAATTCTAGATGGGTCTGAATATTAATTGATATACGTGAAAATTTTTATTTGTTAATCTTTGTTGTTTATTCTAATTATTATTGCAATGAATAATCCATTATTGTAATAATTTAACTTATAAATTCAAACAAGTACACATAAGTAATGAGTTTTACTATACGGATATGTGAAGAGAATGAGTATTGGCTGAATCATATTACCATCATTTCAGTTCATCGTCGTGTTCCGCCAAGGTAAACAATTCTAGATTGCTGAGCCTAGCCTCATCATTTTCTTTCATCACCATGCTCCACCATGGCGAACACTTCAAGGTGATTAAACTCTAACCAAATATGAAATTATATTTTAAATTTCTATTTATAAATAGTAACCTAAAATAATTTTACGTTAAAATTCGATAGAATATAACTTAATCTATATCAAATTTAGATACATTTCCTTGATATAATAATTGGAAATAGTGATTGTTTAATTTATTATAATCATAACTATATAATGATTTTTCGTCGAAACTCTTCTAATTACATGCTGATTTATATTATGTTTAAATATATTGGCCACTTAGGATTTTGACAAGCTTGTGTTTTTGCACAAGTTGCTTGATTCCGACATAATAAAATAAACCAAATATAAAATTTTAGGCTTATTTCAAGCTCTTAGATATCGACCTGATTAAGATCTACCCCGTTTGATTTAGAGTTATTATCAACTCGTCACCTAAAATTTGGCTGAGTTTGTAAAAATATCACGAACTTCAGAATATACCAACAATATTCTTGATTATTTATAATATTTTTCCAAAAAATAAAATCACCGGATTTAAAAATAATTCTGCTATCATATTTATGATTTGGCACACTGAGTGCCTAGTCAAACATCTGATGGCGAAAATTTCATCCCGCAATATTTCTGCAAAAATATTGAAAATACCAATGTTTTATTACATATCTCGAAAGTCATAACATTTGTGTAAAATCCATCACAACTCGTGTGATAAGTTGATAGTAACCGTTGATTTAATAGTGGATGTTTACAAAGATTGTGGACTCTTTAGTTTAAGAAAGAGATAAAACAAAATGACCGTGGACTCTCTGATGTTACTGCTGCTTTGTCTAGCATTAATTTCAGTTTAATACTTAAGGTGTTTTACAGCAAACTAGTATTTTATTTCATATTTTAATGATAAAACACACACACACACATATATAATATATATAATGTATACTAATATAATGTATGATGTTGTTAAAGAAGTTGTATTCATGGTATACACTAACTCAATAAGACATGTGATTAAATATTACTTAATTTACAGATCAAAAGCTAGATTGGACTAATTGTGTATACGATTAGTCTTTTGTGTGTGATTATGACTAAAAGATTGGTATTTTGTGAGATAACATAGAAAATTGCAGGATTTTGATAGCAATCCCTATCCCGTATCCATGTCTTGGACCGTTGGACGACTGCTGCTTAGTAGCTGTATTTGAATTTATTTTATTTTCATTTTATTTTTTGAGTTTATTTTCTTTGTTGTATCTGTCAGTTTCTTGTGGTTTATAATTTATGTCAATTTTTCAGATAATTTTGAAGTATATCGCTCCTTGTCTGACATTATCACTTCCCATGATGAAAAATCTAACCAAAAACAAATTTATATTAATTAGCTTTGCATCAACGACACACATTGTTGACTGTTGCTTAGTTTGAATATTCAAGCTCAATAATTGGGAAGAAGTATAATACTTATTTAAAATGAAATAAACTTAGTTTAATGATCCTAGCCATGAACTAAATTTGATCAACTACAACTCTTATAGTATTATATACTAATACTAATATTTTCTAGCTAGAAGATATTGATGAAATTTAAATTTATGATTTCATAATGATAAATTTGTTAGCCAACAAAAGTACTAATCAATTAAAATGTGATATCTATCCATTTCTCTTTGGGAACCTTTTTCCTTGGAAAATGCAAATAAAATTACAAAGCATGTACTCATTCCTTCCATAAAATACGTTCTTTGATTTTGGTAGCATTTTTAATAAATTATACTAAATGTAAAATGAGTGGATATAATACATGAATAGATTAACGAGTAATGTGATTAAAAAATGGAGCAAAAGATAATAAATGAATATATTATTGAATAATAAGAGAAAAAAGATGGATTATGTATGATTTTTTATAAATAAATAAGTAAATATAAAATAAAAATTATGGAATTGATGTTTTGTAACTCTCCACTTTTTACTTAATTTAATTTGCTTTAAATTTTAAATAATTTACGTTGGATTTGTGAATATTTGTCATGCTCGATTTTGTGTTGAACTTGAGGGAGTCCATAGTTGCGTCCCTAGCTAGAAAACGAACTTCAGAAGTTATTTTAGGGCCTTCAAATATATTTTACAAAGATATAAAAAAATATGGGCTACGTAATAAAATAAGTTTTGGGCTTATATAATTATCAAATTATATTATTAAGTTTTGGGCTTATATAATTGTCAAAATATATTATTTATCCTTAAATTGGGCTTTGTAAAATATTATTTTATTGAGTCCAAGTTCTATTTTATATTTATGTATGATTAAGATTTAGTTAACAAGAGTTCTAGTGGGATTACGATATCTTTAGGGTTATATATATATATATATAGGGGTTGGATCCAGTGAGAACTTATCTTTTTTGAGAACTTGAGAACTATGCATAGACGTATAAAGTCGATGAACAAAATCTATAAAGTTGTGCACAACAAAAACATTCTAAAATTGTTGCACAACAAAATAATTTTAGAAGGTTTTCGTTATGCACAACTTTATACCGTTTTGTGCATAATCTTCAACGTCTTATGCATGGTTCGCATAGTTCGCAAAAAAGATGTGGATCTCATTTGATCAACTCCTATATATATATATATATATATATATATATATATATATAGAGTTTGGTTCAAATAAGAACCATTTTTATCCTAAAAACTAAGAACCAAATGAATTCGTTATGAAAGTTGATGAATCCGTTGAGAAAGTTAATGAATTCAAAAATTTAGATTTTTTCACCCGGTTCGAATCCCATGAGAGGCTAAAATTCTATTTTTTGGATTCGATAATTTTCCAATGATTCATCAACTTTCACCGTGAATTCATCGCTTTTTGTTCTCACGCTCACAATAAAATGGTTCTCACGTTAACCCTCCCTATATATATATATATATATATATATATATATATATATATAACCTTCACGTCACTTTTTTTTTCCTCAACACATTACATTCAAAATTTTGTTGACAAGTTACTGGAAATTTGTGTTAACCTCTTGTCAAGTCTCTCAAGTATTTTTCTTTTCTTTTTGGTAAGCTACCAATTTATTATCATAGCATGTTATTTAATTTCTGATGGATTTCAAAATTTAAATAGAGACAAGCTTTGTGATGAAAACTCCAGTAAGTTTTTTTTTTTTGTGAATTTAATACAGAAATTTAAAGGCCGCGTCACGATGGACTTAAACCCGAGACCTTTGGCATCGGGCATTAACTATTCTACCACTAGACCAACACATGCATTAGCCACAACTTCAGTAAGTTGTGTAATGGCAATGTTGTGGCTTTTACGATATAAATAAACTTGCTTCACTTGTGGACTTTAATAAGGATAAAAATAAAAATTAGGAGTGATTGCTGCATAAATTATTTGTGATTAATGATTTATTCAAGTCAATCATATTTTAAGTCATAGACTTAGTATAGTTAATGTATTGGTTAATCAAAATTTTACTTTTAGTGTTTTAATTTAATTTTATTTCATTTCACTTAATATTGGTTGAGATTTGGATTATGGAATTAGGTCTACCATACAATTAAATCGTGAAGAAGATCAGTGACGAGTTATGCGAAACATAAATTAAAAAAAAATGTTTTGATATTTTTTTGATTTAATTAATTATAATGAGTTATTGCCGTCAACTATATATTGGAGTGATGTTAGGAATTGTCTTTAGAAAGGGCCAGACTGTTAGCTACACTTTTAATCATATATTTCAGTTTATTAGTTCGACAAGTGATTGGTGATAAAAAAAAAATTAGCTGGGTTAATTTAGCAAGAGCATTGGTTCTTAATTTTATTTAAACTTAGAAGGTTTCCTTCAAAATTTTATAGGCCTTATGAAAAATTTAATGTATTTATTGAATTAGGTGCGGCGCAATTAGGATCATCGTCTCAAAATTAATTGATTTTGATTTGTTGTGCTTGACAAAAACAAGGTGTGTGAAATCTTCTTTAACTTACAAATATGTAATTTGGAATAAACATATTTATTGTGAAAATGTAATTGGTTTGAGAAATATTCTTTTATGTCCAACGTGTATATCGTGGTTTGAATTGTGATACGATATTTATTTATTGCATACGGTGAGTATACAAGTGGAAATCCGTGACGGTGAGTCATTGGTCATGTGTATATCCTATGCCGGTGAGGCAGGATTTAAAGCCGGTGAAGCTGAGCTTTGACGGTGAGTCATTGACTATATGTATATCCTATGCAGGTGGGGCATGATTTTAAGCCGGTGAGGCTGAGCCTTGACGGTGAGTCATTGCCTACGTGTATATTCTATACCGGTGAGGTGGGATTTCTAGGCCGGTGAGACTGGATATGATATTGAATGCATACGGTGAGTATGCAAGTGAACATGCCGGTGAGGTGAATATGGTTGGTTATCCATTTCCTACGATATATACACGTTTGGACAAAAATAATGATATTTCTTGTTTCCCATCACTGAGTATGTTTTTGTGATCACCCCCTTTTATCTAAAATATTTTCAGGTCAGTGATCGTGGAGCGATAAGGCGGGATGAGTGTGCCTGGTGGTGTTATGTCCTTTTAGTTCATTCCAAGACTTGTGCTATTTTGTTTAATTTCTTTTTCTTTATTATCGTTGTTGGATTTAAGTTATTAGAACTCCAACTTATCTCATGATATTGGTATTGCATAGTTTGCTTTGGGTCGTTGGTTGACGTCAATTTTATTGTGCAAAGTTTAGACTTGAATTTGTTGGACTTATTATTTGACAATTTTTATTTGAGAAATTTTATATATGTTATTTAAATATTTTATTCAAAAAAATACTTTGACATGTTCCGTTTTAATTATTTAAGAAAAATATAATATTTTTAAATTATGAATTTAGGATGATACATGTTTCAAAAAAGAAAATAAATATTTTTATGAACATATTAAAGTAAAATTAAATGAATATTTTTTTGGACGGAAGAATATACTGTGGTTAAAAAGCGAATCATTTCTGCCATGTAATGTCGATTGACGGTTTATTGGGGACCACCATTTCACATCCCACGTGGCATGTCAAAGAGGCGTTTTGGCATTTTCTTTAGAATCAAGTCTCTTCCACCTCTATTTACTATTCGACTGAACTCATTCTCGTTTTGGCTCCGCCTCCATGAAATTCCAAGACTACTTTTCCCTGTCGATATAGTCTTTTTTATATCCGATCATATATATGGATTTTGATATTCTTTTTTAGTGTAAATAATATTTGATATTTTTTTAATGTAAATAATACTTAAGTAAATAATATTTTTTTAATGTAAATAATACTTATTTTAATAACAAATGATTCTTATTGTGCTTTCTGTTTGTTTTTAAGAAAATCCAAATTTTGTAGAAACTAGAAAATCCATTTGAGCTTTTGCGGTTAACAAGTGGTTTCTTCATGTTAGTTTGTGATGGGATATGACATAACCGCTCAAGCCCAATAAGAGCCCAAGCGAACTGGGCCCAGCCTAGCAATTCGGCCTACACGGTTCGGCCCAAAGCCCAACATCTAAACCCTATTCAAGATCAAATCTAAGAAGAGCTATTAAAGGAGATACTCAAGGATCGAGCCTATGATCAGAGATTGGATCACACAAGGCAAGGGATCCATGATAATCTTAAGGGATCCGCAACATGTATAAATAGAGGTTAGATTGAAGGTAGAAGAGGTTGGCAATTATCGAATACTAGAGTTTTTAGATACATTCATTGTAATCAAACATAGTGAAAGTATTGAGGAATCATACCTCCGTGGACGTAGTTCTATATCGTTTTCACAAACTCACACTAGATTTATCAGTTTGTTTTGTGGTTGGAAAGAACAACAATTTGATCTTATCGTGATATTTTGGAGAAGTCTCATCGTAAGATTGTTTGACATATTGTTCATTTTCAATATTCGAAAATATTCGAATTTAAACTTTAAATTGGTATGAAAATGTATATACTTATGTGTAAAAAACAAAGTTAATCTTGAAATGGGTATATCACAATAATTATATAGAGAGAGCAATATAATTGATACGATCCTCGTGGTACGAAGGATCTATCGACGCTGAACGGAAGAAAGAACAAGATGGAATATCCCAAAACCTCTCGAATCTAACCTCGAAGTGATATAGGTCAAGATTCGCCTATACCCCAACTAGATGGTTGACGCGAGAACTCGGGGACGATGAATGACACACAACAGTGGTGGTTATCTCGTTGATTCACGGATAAATGAACTCGACTTGGCAAAACCAAGAAGAACTCGAATACTCCCAAGAGAGAAAGAAGAAACTCACGTTTATTATCAAAGATGGTGCGATTTCGTTCATCACATTACAAGCCCTTTATATAAGCTAAAAGAATCCTAGTTCTAATAGGAAAATATCAAAGATTTGACCTAATCCTATAAGGAATCAAAGACTAAGTCAAATATGCTTAAAATAGGCCCAAAACTAACGAAAATTAACATGTCTAAAATGGGCCTTAATAATCCCACGAAAATTAAGCAATTAAAGATAAAATATCATGGCCCAATATGCCAAATAAATCAAGATTAAACATCTTCAAGTTCCAGCCCATTTGCCTCCATGAAATTGATGATTCTTGGACTGGTCGATCCACTCTCTCCAATGGGCTTCTTATTCAACTCTTGCTCCCACACTTCTTGGACTAAGCCCATCAAGCTCTCCTTGAACTTCTTGGCTCGTGCTCTTGTAACCGGCCCAACAGGAACACGCACCGGGTTTGGAATCAACGAACCTGGTCGCATCATTCCTCCTCTTCAAGAGGATTTGTCCTCAAATCCAAGTCGTCACCTACATCAAACGGACTCAAATCAAGAACATTGAAAGAAGCACTAACATTATACTCACCGGTAAGTCCACTTGTAGCATTATCATTGATGCGCCCAACACTTGAAAAGGTCCATCGCTCTTGGAAGCAACTTAGAACGTCGTTGACTGGGAACCTCTCCTTGCGCATATGCAGCCAAACCCAATCACGGGTTCAAACACCACCACGACGCCCTTGTTAGCTTGTTTGGCGTCTTGCTCGATTCGCCTCTCAATGTTCTCCTCGCCTCTCATGGATCTCGCTTAACAAAATCAGCTCTTCTCCGCCATCAAGATTAGTATGTTCTTGCATAGGTAAAGGAGACAAATCCAATGGAGTCAAAGGATTAAAACCATACACAATCTCAAATGGCGAAAACTTAGTAGCGAGAATGAGCAGTAAGCGGTTATATGCAAACTCAACATGAGGCAAACACTCTTCCCAAGACTTAATGTTCTTTTTATTATGGCTCTAAGCAAAGTTGACAAAGTCCTAGTAACTACCTCGGTTTGACCATCGGTTTGTGGATGACAAGTAGTATAAAACAATAATTTAGTACCTAACTTGCACCACAACGTCTTCCAAAAGTAGCTAAAAACTTAGCATCACGATCGAAACAATAGTTCTAGGCATACCATGCAATCTAACAATTTCACGAAGAACAATTCGACCACATGAGATGCATCATTAGATTTATGACATGGAATGAAATGTGCCATCTTAGAGAATCGATCAACAACCACAAAGATGGAATCCTTACCACTTTTACTCCTAGGCAATCCTAACACAAAATCCATTGAAATATCAATCCAAGGTGCAAGAGAGCGAGCAATGGCGTGTACAACCCATGGGAACTAGTCCTAGACTTAGCTTGCCTACACGTAACACAACGACCACAAACTCTCTCAACATCACGTTTCATATGAGGCCAAAAGAAATGTTCATGTAAAACAGCTAAGGTCTTAGAAATACCAAATGTCTCATCAATCCCCACCATGAGACTCAAGCAATAACAAATCACGCAAAGAGCATTTAGGAACACACAACTTATTCTTCCTAAAAAGATATTCATCATGCCTAAAATACTCTCCACTAGCAGAATGCTCACAAGCTCGATATATCTCACCAAAATCAGCATCATTCGCATACACACTCTTAATGCACTCAAAACCAAGCAACTTAGCATCTAGAGTAGAGATCAAGGCATACCTTCGAGAAAGTGCATCAGCCACCACGTTCTCTTAACCTTGCTTATACTTGATGACGTATGGAAACGTCTCAATGAACTCCATCCACCTAGCATGCCTCTTGTTCAGTTTGTGTTGCCCCTTCAAATGCTTCAACGACTCATGATCGGTGTGAATGACAAACTCATTGGACCACAAATAGTGTTGCCACGTTTGCAATGCTCGGACCAGCGCGTACAACTCCTTATCATACGTTGGATAGCTCAATGTTGCTCCGTTCAGCTTCTCGCTGAAGTATGCCACCGGCCGCCCCTCTTGCATCAACACTGCACCAATACCCACACCCGAAGCATCACATTCAATCTCAAACGATTTAGAAAAGTTAGGAAGAGATAATACTGGGCGTGAGTCAACTTGTGCTTCAAAAGCTGAAACGCATCTTCTTGCGCCTTTCCCCACTGAACTCCACGTTCTTCTTGATCACTTCCGTCATGGGAGCGCAATAGTGCTGAATCGAGGTACAAACCTCCTATAAAAACTAGCAAGCCCGTGGAAACTCCTAACTTCTCCAATGGTTTCGGGCTCGCCACTCTTGAATAGCCCGAATCTTCTCCTCATCAACTTGTACACCCTGTGCACTAACAACAAAACCAAGGAACACGAGTTTGTCCGTACAAAAGACGCACTTCTTAAGATTAGCAAACAACCTCTCTTTCTTAAGCGCCTCTAAAACAGACCTCAAATGTCCCTCATGCTCATCATGACTCTTGCTATATACTAAAATATCATCAAAGTAGACAACTACAAATCTGCCAATATAAGCACGCAAAACATGATTCATAAGACGATAAACGTATTTAGGTGCATTAGTCAATCCAAAAGGCATAACTAACCACTCATACAAACCAAGTTTAGTTTTAAAAGCAGTTTTCCACTCATCACCCTCTTTGATTCGAATTTGATGATAACCACTTCTCAAATCTATCTTAGAAAACACACAAGAACCATGTAACTCATCTAGCATATCATCCAAACGAGGAATAGGATGGCGATACTTTACCGTGATATTATTGATGGCTCGGCAATCACAGCACATCCTCCAAGTCGAGTCCTTCTTGGGCACGAGTAAAACGGGTGCACGCACAAGGACTCAAACTCTCCTCACGTGCCCTCGCCGCCAACTCGCCAATTTGCCTCTCCAACTCCTTCGTCTCCTCCGGATTGGTTCGGTATGCGGTCGGTTTGGGCGTTGCTCGGCACGAAATCAATTTGATGCTCAATTCCTCGAATTGGTGGTAAGCCGTGAGGTGTATCCTCGGAAAGACATCATCAAACTCTCGCAAAATGTAACTAATAGAAGGGGTAAAGAAGTGAGATCGTTAGTGATAATCAAATTCTCCTTGTACAACAAAGACGATCAACGACTTACGCTCATTCACCACCCACCGGATCACTAGGCCTTGCAAGCAAGGACTTCGTGATCAACCCATCTCCTTCTTCTCGGCAATCGTCCCTCATTGGACTTCACTTTGCCACCTCCTTCGACATCCGCAATTGATCCTCATAAACTTGGGAAGGTAAGAGGAACAAGTGATACCTTCTTCCGCCTATACCGAAGGTATATCGGTTGGTGAAGCCATCATGAATAACTCGGCGATCAACCGCCAAGGACGCCCAACAAGATGTGGCTCGCTTGCATGGGAATCACATCACACAAAGACATCATCCTCATACTTCCCAATGCGAATAGGAACCCGCACTTGCCTCATCACCTTGATGATGCCGGTATCGTTCACCACTGCAGACGGTATGGCTTGGGATGTTTAACCACAATGAGCCCCAATCTTTCAACCATGGCTGCACTAGCCACATTCGTGCAACTCCTCCGTCTATGATGACGCCGACACCTTATCTTTCACACGACATCTCGTGTGGAAGATGTTTTCTCGTTCTCTCTCCTGGGTTGAGTTTGGGCACTCAAAATCCTCCTAGCAACAAATAGTTGCCCGGTGGTAAGATCTCTTTAATCTCCTCGTCTCGAGTCTGCTACTACCTCTTCATGATCTTCCAGGCCGGCATCTCCTCATCATCCGTCACCACCTCTCCATCGCCTCTCATGATCATGACCTCTTGTTCGGACAATCTCTAGAATAATGTCCAAAACCATGACAAGTAAAGCACTTAACATCACGATTTCGTATCACGGAGCACCTTGACTTGTTGATTTCAAGCATCATTTTGGGCGTAACAAATGGCTTCCTTTCTCTCTCTCTGGCGTCTCCTTCTTCCATTGGTTCCCTTGAAAGGAACCACTAGAGGTTGGCTGGTTCGCCTCCCATTAGGCCGATTCGACCTCCGGTTGGTCCGACTGTCTCGGTTTCTTTTGCTGCCATCGCTACCCTCCTCTTGGTGATTCTCTACCTTTATGGCCATGTGCACCATATCATCCATTTCAACATAATCTGCAGCCCACTCTATCTCGAACCTCCCAATTCGGACCAGCCAAGAATCTCGCCATTGTGGCTTCCTGTCTTCTTCCACATTAGCTCGAATCATTGCTACCTCCATCTCTTTATAGTACTCATCCACACTCCTACTACCTTGCCTCAAATTCTGCAACTTGTTGTACAGCTCACGATAGTAATGAGGAGGAACAAAACGCTTCCTCATCATTGCCTTCATGTCGTCCCATGTATCAATTGGTGGTTCCTCTCCTTTGCTGCTGGTCACCAACCGATCCCACCAAACAAGTGCATAATCTCAAAACTCAATCACGCCGCCTTCACTTTCTCGAGATCGAATAGTTATGGCATTCGAACATGAGTTCCACCTTTCTCTCCCACTCGAGATACAATTACGGATCATTCTTCCTTGGAAGGAGGGAATATTCATCCTGATGGTGCCCAAATTGTTATCTTCTCGATCTCTTCCTCTTGGGTGCCTATCTTCAAAATCTGAAAATTCTTCTTCCTCATCTTCAAATTCAGGCCCTTCGTATCTATCTGGCTGACGAAGAGGTCCACCACCTCTTCCTCCCCTACTTCCTCCACCTCACCGATATATGATCGGATCTCGCCGTCTCTCATCGGTGTTTCTACGATTCTCGCTCAAACTCCCTAGTGATGCGTTCATGCACCCTTCGATTTCCTTTGTGACGATTTTCCTAGTTCACTCGTAAGGCCTCAAATAAGAATTTGGTCCGAGGCGTCACATCTTCTTCTTCATCCCGGATTGGAACCACTGAATCTGTTTTCTGTACATATTGCAAGAAACAAAAGAACCTCACAACCTCACAAACACTCGTGTATCACTCAAGATGAAACAATCAACACGTGTATCACTCAAGATGAAACACTCAACACTGTGTATCACTCAATAATTTGGCTTTTTCTTCACTCTAATGATCTCACTCTCTCTTGTCTTTTCCACTCAAATTTCTCTTAAGAGCTCGAATTCCCTCAATCTACCACTTTATGTTCACCAACAACACCAACAAAACAATTGGACAATTTTTATTTTATTTTTATTTTTTTAAAAGCTACGTAAACCGACTCAAAAGGCTCTAACTACCCGAAAGACCGTAGGGACACGAAGACACTATTAACGAAAACTCAAAACGACAGCGTAAATTTGCTCAACACGATCTATTCTACCCAGGAACCCGTAAAACACAACGAGATTTAACCGAATTTCGGAAAAATTGCACAGGATAAACACCAAACGACTCGAAACGTACTAAGGAACGCAAAGAAAAAAATTGCTCGAAACAGGATTCGAAAATTTCTATATTTTTTTTTTTTTCACCTCTCCGAACGTGGATGCTGGAAAAAAAAATCAAGAACGAAAAATTTTAATTGGTAAGATATTGATATGGATAACGATAATGATATGGATAATGATAGGTAGGATATGGATAATGATAGGTATGTAGGATATGGATAATAATAGGTAGGATATGGATAATGATAGGTATGATATGGATAAGATAGGGATAACGCTCACGATATGGTCAACCCAAACAAACGAAACGAGGACGAGATGAGATACTACAATTGAACCACGAAAAAAAATAAAAAAATGACCCACAGCGGGCGTTTTTGTGAAACAAACACGAAACAAACACGAAAAAAAATGAGACTCTGACAAACCCTAAACCTACCCTTGACTCGAAAAAGAAAGGATGATACCTGACTGACGACGAACCCCAGATGACGAACACGGCTCTGATATCAAATGATACGATCCTCGCTGGTACGAAGGATCTATCAAGACGCCGAACGGAAGAAAGAACAAGATGGAATATCCCAAAACCTCTCGAATCTAACCTCAAGTGATATAGGTCAAGATTTCGCCTATACCCCAACTAGATGGTTGACGCAAAGAACTCGGGACGATGAATGACACACAACGAGTGGTGGTTATCTCGTTGATTCGCGAGATAAATGAACTCGACTTGGCAAAACCAAGAAGAACTCGAATACTCCCAAGAGAGAAAGAAGAAACTCACGCTTATTATCAAAGATGGTCCGATTTCGTTCATCACATTACAAGCCTTTATATAGGCTAAAGAATCCTAGTTCTAATAGGAAAATATCAAAGATTTGACCTAATCCTATAAGGAATCAAAGACTAAGTCAAATATGCTTAAAATAGGCCCAAAACTAACGAAAATTAACATGTCTAAAATGGGCCTTAATAATCCCACGAAAATTAAGCAATTAAAGATAAAATATCATGGCCCAATATGCCAAATAAATCAAGATTAAACATCTTCAAGTTCCACCCATTTGCCTCCATGAAATTGATGATTCTTGGGTGGTCGATCCACTCTCTCCAATGGGCTTCTTATTCAACTCTTGCTCCCACACTTCTTGGACTAAGCCCATCAAGCTCTCCTTGAACTTCTTGGCTCGTGCTCTTGTAACCGGCCCAACAGGAACACGCACCGGGTTTGGAATCAACGAACCTTGGGCTGCATCAATAATGATGATGCGGCATTATGGATTGTGAAAGTATTTTGTTATAGGGGGCAATATCTTGAAAGTGGACACTCATTTGAGTTGTTAAAAATATTTAAATGTGAAATTAATGATGATGTAAATTGATAAATGAATTATGTGTAACACATGTCATATCATCAGAGTGACCCATCTTTAAGTAGTTGTGTATATATTTATGCTCGAGTTAATAAGTAGTTTAATTAAGAATTTATGCTGTCTATTAATGTTCCTAAACATTTTTTAGGTGATTTCCAGTGTGGATATTCATATATGTAGATATTGATATTTTTTTCAATATAAATGATATTTTTTAATTATAGGGTAAAAAATATATGATACTTTTATTAAGGGGTGGTCTCTTGTGTGTGCCGCGCGCGCAGTGAGACCCCCTAATTAATTTTAATTGATTAATTAATTATTAAATTAATTTTAAGTAAAATTAATTAATTTAATAAAACCTAATCGTGAATTAATAAATCTTAATTTTGAATTAATAAAATCTAATTGAAATTAATAAACCCTAATTGTGAATTAATAAACCTAATTGGAATTAATAAACCCTAATTTTGAATTAATAAACCCTAATTGTAACGTATTAAACCCTATTTTTAAATAATAAACCCTAATTATGAATTTAAAAACCCTAATTTGAATAATAAACTATAATTTTGAATTAATAAATCCTAATTGTGAATTAATAAACCTTAATTATGAATAATAAACCTTAATTGTGAATTAATAAACCATAATTATAAATTAATAAATTCTAATTTTGAATTAATAAATTATAATTAAACATTAATAAATTTAATTATAAATTAATAAAATTTAATTATCCTTACTCACCATAACTAATATATAAGTATTTAAAAAAAAAAAAATAAGGGTGAATTCATAGTGAGACGGAACTCACCCAAGTTTTTATCTTTTTTTAATATAAATGGTACTTTTCTTAAGAAAAAATGATACTTTTGTCCGTCCGCACCATGCAGACGGATGTACAGGAGTTTTTGTATTTTTTCCTTGCTTAAAAGTGGAATATTTCCGCGGGAGAAGTTTTATTTTCCTAAAATTCTATATATAGAAGTTGGTTTTGATTATGTTAGTAAAATATTAATCTTCATTTATTCTATGTATATATATTAACTTCTTATACAATTAACGCATGACCAACTAAATCACACCGAAACAATATAAGGTTGAACATGAATTTAAATTTGTTCCAAATCTGTTCGATTCGAAATTTATCACTAACGCTAATCAGTGGCGGAGCTACGTAGGGGCCTGGGGGCCCATGGGTCCCCCAACTTTTTTCGAAAATATTATTACTATATACCTATTATATAGTTCAGAAAGTTGTTATAGTGCAATTGGTTAAGAGCTTGAATTTGTTCCCAATGAATCCCTGTTGGAATCCCGTCGCTTGCATTCTTTTCTTCCCTTTCTTCTTCCCGTTTTCTCGCTCCCTCTCTCTTTTTCAATTTTGTTACTTTCTCATTCCCTTTCTCACTTTTGCTATTTTTCCTTTTCCCAATTTCTCTTCTATTTTTCTTTTACCCTTTTCACTCCAAATTTTTCCTTTTCCCGCTTTTATTATTTTTCATTTTCTTAATTTCTTTATTTTCCCCTTTTCTACTTTATGCTCTATCTTTCTTTCTTTTTATTTTATATTGATAAAACAAAAGATATATGCAACTATGATCAATTTAATTTAAAAAGATTATGATAAACTTATTCTAACAATTATACATGATATTTATTTAAATTTTAATAAGCTTTCTATGTGAATTAATATGATCAATACAAGTTTTATTTATAATTATTATTGATTGGTTGTTTAGTTATTTGTTAGTAAATCTTATTATTTTATCTTTGCAAGATATTAAAATATAATAAAAAAGAAATTTTAATATGAACAATTACCTCTATTCAAATAATATTATATATTATTTAAATTAAATTTTTTAATTTTATTTTTAAAATTATTTTATTATCTTTTAAAATTATAAATAGTTGGGCCCCCCAACAAAAAATTCCTGGCTCCGTCACTGACGCCAATGAACTTACAATAAACATTATTTTTGGCAACAAATAAAAATTCATATTATCTTTATATTAAGTGATAATATTTATGTTTAATTTTCTCAAGATCATGGATAATATTGAGACCTATATAACTTTCCTGCAGAAACAAATACTTAAATTAATTACGTATCTCCCCAGACATCGGTAGAGGATAACAAAAACAAGTTTATGGCATTTGCATGCATGGTTAATGAGATTTAAGATATATCAATCTTAAAGAGCTTCAGATCTATAAATACAAAATCTACAAAAATAAAATGTAAAGAATATAAACAACAACTAAGAGGGTGTTTGGCTGAGCTTATAAGTTCCCAAAACAAATTATGTTCGCTTTCATGCTTAAAAACCAATTTATAAGCTGTTTTTGGGGAGCTTATAAGCTCAGCCAAACACCCTCTAATTGTGTTTATAAGTTGCACCAATTTGTTTCTTTCTTTTCCTGATTTTTATATAAATTGCATTCAACATATTGTGTTTAAATCGATTGGATATCATTTTATATCTCTGAAAGCAAAATAATAATCTTTAATATAGATAATATTCCAATAAATCTTGAAAAATAAATACATAATTGGTCCACACACTACAAGTAGAATGATCATTATACAATATATGCATTAAGCATTGGCAAGCCAATTAACACCTCCTTAAAAAATAAAGTCAAAGCATCAAACCTTATCTTTATAAGTTTAAAGATTAAATGAAATACCATTTCCTCCAAACATATAATGATGACAACAAGTTTTTTAATCAAAAAGTGGATTAATCCTTGAGCCATATAAAAACTCACAACCAGGAAAAATGAAAAAAAGCTAAATTTGTCCAAAAAATAAATTGATAAAGTAATATATTAATATATAGAACATATATGTTTGGATCAAAACGCGCACAAACACACACTAGTATGTGAGTGGAAGTAGTGGTGGCAGTTGATGTCGAGAACGTGATTAAATGACCCACAATGCACGAGAGCTGGGAATCGAGGGAGAAGAATGCATGCATGAAATGACGAAAATTTCCTTTGGATTTTCAGTTTTTAGTTTTATTTTTCCTGTGATCACAAAATGTTTGGATACATATGATGTTTGACCTATCACGCAGTATCTTGTCTGATATTTGCTTCGATCAATTGTTCATATCACCATGTTCCTGCCGTAATTAATTGTTTTCCATTATTCTCATTTTTTTTTATATTTTACATATTTTTGAGGTTATGTGTGGTATGCTTGGATAGTGATTGTTTGTTGGAAATTAGAGGGTGTTTGGCTAAGCTATGTTAGAGAGTTTATAAACTCTAATAGCTTATAAAAGATGTTCCAAGAGTTTATAAGATCTAATGTCTCGAAAACTATAAATTGTCAAAGTATTTAAATAATTGAACTTATAAACTAGAGAAAGAATAGTGAATTAGAAAGAGAAAATCATAATTAGAGAAAGAAAATTGAAAAGATGTGAGTAATAGGGTATATGTGGAAAATAACGAACCATGTTAATTTGATAAATTTATTGTTGCTTATAAGTTTATAAAAAATAAGTTGGGGGTGAAGAACTTATCTTTTGGGGAGCTTATTATAAGCCGTTGGAGATTATTTTTGTTAAAAAAATTATGTCTTAACTATGTATTTTGATTAGATCCAAAAATCTGCTAATGATTGTCCTGCTGATATAATATAGTGCTACTCGCAAGTTAGAGAGTTAGCCTTTTTGGTTATAGGTTTCAGCAGAAGAACTATCAATTTGGATAGATTGAAGACTGATGGAGTTCAATACTGAAGCCAGTTGTACTGAAAGAAGTTTCAGTAACAACGCAACTGAAGATCACGTAATGAATGCCAGAATCTAACAAATGTTTTAAGTTATAAATGTTGTTGAAACTTAAATGACGAAAGAATGGAATTTGGGGCAAGAGGGAGGAAACGTTACCTTCCTGCTGAGAAACCAAAGTTTTCTTCCTTCTTTGAATAGCCGATCAGATGGAACGAGTTGTGAAAGACATTGGATTGTATAGTGTAGAATTCTCATATGGTACATACTAAAGAATAAGGGTGCAAGAGAATGTACCATTTGATGGTGTTTGATGAGTAAATTGATTGTCCTTGATGGTAAGGGTTGTAAAGTATGAGGAAAATAAGGAAAAAGTTGATGGAAAATTTGAAAGGTATGATATGATATATATTGCGATATAATTTGTCTGATTCAAAAATGTTTATGTATTTATCGACATCATAATATTTATTTAGAGACGTGGGTTATTACAATAATATCACAAAATATAGTTTAATTTAATACTCCAAAATAAGTTGGACGGAGACTCGGAGAGGGCATTACTTTTTCCAAAATTTATTATTAATTAATAGAAGAGAGATCCGCAACACGAATATGAGCTTTATTGTGAAAGCATATTTATTCTTAAATATTCAGTTGTACTACCTATTTTCTTCCGATGGTCCTTATATAGAGATCTATCTAATTAATATATTTTTTATAAATATAATATATTATTTTATATAATTACTCTTAAATTAATTATATTATATGGATATAGTAGACATTATATATTTTGCAAACAAGCTATTTTTTCTATTAGTATAGATTATGCAAGTTTACCCCATCAAGATATGCTAAAAAAATCTATGTTTTTTTTGAAGTTTTTAAACACCATTTTTCAGTTCACCCTGATCCATGCACAGAATTTGTTCAGCACCATTACTGCAACAAATCAAACATTTCTACGTAGACAATACCTAAAATAAGAAAGTTTAAATTATTATCCTACACGCTAGGATTCTAGACTTCTCTGAATGTATATAAAGCTGAATTATATCATAGATCAGACATTTAAGTAAAAAACTTATCAGGTGTATCCATACATCTTTAAGCACACTACGCCAACAAGCATCAAAACTCATCATTGCGAATACTAACAGAAAAATCATGTCTTGGACGACCATGCCTTTCTATTGCTGCTACAGTTGTTGCATAGATCTTGTGCAGACTAGCCGCTGCTTCAATCATTTTGATTCTTTCATCTGCTGAAACGGCTACACATTTCATTGCCAACTCAAAAATTGATGACACGCATTGCTCCCTTGCAATTAAATGTGGATCTTCTCTTGATAGCAAAGCAGGCACAACAATTTCAGTTGCTGCATTTTGTTGTAATGCTTCACTTACCCACTCTTTTATGCCCATTTCTCCACTGAACATATCATCAGTTGGCTTCTTCCCTGTGAAAATCTCCAGCAACATTATCCCGAAGCTGTACACATCCCCGTTTGTTGACACTTTCCCTTCCATTCCCAACTCTTATTGAACCACATGCATAAATTCATCATTTGTTAGGATTGGATAAAACATTGATAATGTAGGAAAGTAATATGATGAAACTGAAGTTGAAAAGTTAAGCATGATGCATGCATCACCTGGTGCTGCATAGCCGACGGTCGCCAACGTTTGTGTTTGGCTTAGAGCTTCCCCTCCATCAAAAAGCTTGGAAATACCGAAATCAGCAAGATGTGCAATCATGTCTTGGTCAAGCAAAACATTGCTTGGCTTTATATCACAATGAACAACCGGGAATGTATAGCCATGGTGAAGATATTCCAGAGCAGTTGCAACATCTATTGCTATTTGTAGTCTCTGTATAAGATCCAGAGAGTACACGTTGGAATATAACCATTCATCCAAGCTCCCATTTGGCATGTATTTGAGAATTAAAGCTTTGAATTCAGTGTTGCTACAACATCCAATTAATTGGACTAAGTTTCTATGTCGAATGTTGCTCATTATTTGAGCTTCAGTATTAAAGCTTTTTGTTGCTCCTTGTAATTGCAAGTTGAACACTTTGACTGCAACTTCTAATCCATCAGAAAGTGTTGCTCGAAAAACCGAACCAAAACTTCCTCCCCAAGTAGGTTGCTCTCACTAAAACAACTTGTTCCTCGTTCCAATTCTATGTAAGAAATTCGTCTCCACTCAATAGCCGGTGAAATATCCGTAAAGAGTGCTTCTTTTTTCTGTTTTCGTTTCCTTATGAACACGAGCAAAGCAACCACCACAATGAGAACTACAATCACTGAGGAAGGCACAATGAATTTCTTCAGGCTTCTTGAACTACCACGATCTTTTGAGCAGGGTAGAACCTGAAACCTTATTGGACCACAAAGGGCAAAGTTGTGGGAAAATGATTGAGCTGTGAAGTTACCAAAACGACCCCCATCTGGAATTTTACCCTCCAATTTGTTGTTAGAAACATTAAAAGCCTGAAGAAAGTGCAGGTCTTCTAAGGAGTTGGGTATCAATCCTGAGAGATTATTGTGGGATAAATTTATTGTCACCAAACCTTTAACCTTTCCTAAGGATTGAGGAATTGACCCGCTAAACAAATTATTTGATAAGTAAAGAAATTCTAATGATTGACAACCATCAATTGTGCTGGGAATATTCCCTGAGAATTGATTAAAGGATAAGTCCAAAGAGTTTATTGACTTTAAATTTCCGATTTGAGATGACAATTTATCGTTGAAATAATTTGAGGACAAGTTCAAGCTGACAAGGTCTGCAAGAGTCCACAACTTGGGATGGATGATGGAATTCAATTGGTTGGAGCCTAAGTCGACCTTTCTCAAGGATTTAAGTTCACCCAAACATTCAGGCATTGGACCTACAAGCATGTTACTAGCAAGGATCAACTCCCCCAAATTATCGATTCGGCAAAGATCATTAGGGATATACCCTACCAATTGATTGCCACTGAGATCTATTCTTTGGAGTTGTTTCATTTTTCCAATTGTTGGAGGAATGGCTCCATTAATCTGATTCGTATCTAAGCTTATATCTAGCAAACCGGTTAAGTTTCCAATTTCAGAAGGAATCACACCTATGATGTTGTTGTCTGATGCCCTAAGATACTCAAAAGAAGGGGAAAAATTACCAATAGAAGTGGGTAGGATACCATTTAGTGGATTATATGATACTTCCAAGCTCTTCAAATATCTACAATTTGTTAAAGAAGAAAGAAATGTCAACTCGTGGGTTGGGGATTCTGCTCCACTCAAATTATTTCCCCAGAGGCGAAGTCCTTGTAGGAGTCTCAAATTACCAAAGTTTGGTATGGAGCCATGAAATAAATTGCCAGCCATGTCCAAACGGGTAAGTTTAGAAGCATTGGTAATAGAGTTTGGTATTGGGCCATTGAGGTTGTTATCACCTAAAAGAAGGTCTTCCAGGTTGAAAAGTGAATGCCCAAAATCTGAAGGAAGAGTACCTGAAAACTCATTGAATGAAAGTGTTAATCTCTTCAAGGTTGATATGTTGGATATGAAAGATGGGATGGAGCCGGATAATGAATTGTTGAACACATTAAGACTCTGGAGGCTTGGTAGAGTACCAATCTCTTGTGGTAGTTCACCTGTCGTATATAGACATGCATAAGGTAATAATATTGAACATTGATCCTCTGTAAATATAAAATGCATGAGGTAGCATATATCCCTATATATGTATGTTGTATATAGTTAAGGGTGTAATTGAACTAAGCTGAGTCTAACATCATCTTGCTCAAGCTTGGTTTGTTTAGTACGAGTCTATTTTCGAGTTATATTTATCGAATATTTTGAACTCACGAGCTTTAATCGAACCCAAACAGACTTTCTAAATTTAGATATATGTTTAGAATATTAATCATTTTATTTTAAAGATAAAGGGAAGAGGTCATTGTTTGATAATCAAGGGACTAATGATCTCTGAGGTTAATTAAGATTGGATCTTTAAAGAAATTGAGATCCACAGTTGCTTCCCTTGAAAGTATAAAATAAGAAATTCTTAAAGTTAATTGGTATCACATGTTAATCAAGTTCGTAGATGCAGGAAATATTTCTCTAAACCACCTTAAATCATTGTGTGGTTTACTGTTCTATTTGTTGAAAGTTTTATTAACTTGCATATCTTACAAATAACATGTTATTAGTCGATCAGAAGTCTGATAAACCCACGTCAGTATTACATTGACTTGCATCTTGCTTATGTTCTGCCTTGTCTTAATGTTTCTAAGTACATGAACGAGAATGTCTTTTGTTCCACCATATTCCGTATACACACTAAGTTTGAACTATATCTCACTGATAGTTCTTATCATAAGAGATCAGACACTCTTGATAAGGCTCACAAAAATTGAAAATAAAATAAAATCAATTAGATGTATTTCCCTACACCTTGCACCCTCGTTCAGGACCAACAATATTTAGAAATTTACGTTATCCATTTATCTAAATTTATGTAATAGAATTAGCGGAGTATCAGTTACCAGCTAGAATTAATGTGATGTGTTAGTGGTTACGAGTTATTACATTAAATGGGATGTATTAGTGTGGTGTGGGTTACAAGATTAATTGTGTGCTTGTGTGGTGCAGCGGAAGAAGATGCAATTAATGGTAAGAGTAGTGAAAGGTATGCTTAATTGGATATATATGAAAGGTCTCGTTTTGGAGCATTTAGATACCACTTGAATTAAAGGGAATGAGCTAGACCAAAATTTTATTGAGTTTACAAGTTTTCTCCATATTTTTCTTTATGTTTGTTATTTTCGTATTTTTCTTTATGTTTTGTTATTTTCATATATAGTAGCTCTTCACATTCTAACAGAGTTGAGATGCTTACCTGATAAACTATTGTCGGAGAGGCTCAATATTGTCAAAGAAGAAATATTGAAGATGGAAGATGGAATATTTCCAGTTAGAGAGGCGGCATCAATGTTTAATATCTTTAGTCGTGAAAGGTTTCCTATTTCTGGTGGAACTCCTCCTGAAATTGTTATTCACCAAGATATATATACATCAAGAAAATTATACTACTAATAATCCCATTAATCACCACGTCATTTTAATTTGATATGAAAGCTACAAATGCTCCGTACGTACATAATGAGAACAAGAAGCATTCTTTATATACAATTGATATTTTATTATAAAATGTATTTTATAAAATATTGTGAATCTTGATATAAGTGAGATCAACTGATATTTTATAAAATGTATTTTATATATCTTTTTATATAATTAAGTTTCTTTAAGATCTCGCGTCATGTCCCAATTCTCTGAGCATAACATATATAAACGTAGAGAATTAGCTAGTTTAATCCAATCCGATTTGCATGCTACAAAATGAATCATATATATTGCAATTTTCCAAAATTCTACATTTAAGGATGAAGGGATGTTGGTACCTCGGAAATGATTGTACCCCAAGAACAACATTGTAAGCATGCTCAAACGCCCGATTTCAAAGGGAATATTGCCATTGAAATTGTTGTAGGATAATGACAGCACCTCAAGTTGTCTGCATTTCCATATATTTAGCGGAATTTGCCCTTCAAGTTGGTTCTCAGAGAGTGAAAGTATTTTGATGTTCGGATTGTTGCACATATCATTTGGGAGCCAACCTGATGGTTTTTTAACCCAAATATTTTTACACATTAAAAATCTGTACATAGTGCAAATCTGAACTAATAATCTTTGAAACAATATTATTAGTTTTTATCAAACAAATATCACTCTTAACCTTTTATATTAAAATGACCTAATACTGTAATATGTCTATCATCTTTTTGCAGGACATCCAATATAAGAACCCGTTACAGTTTTAAAAAGATCTTCAAGAAGTATTTTGAAGATGGGAAAATTTAAATTTATCGCAACTTTCAGCATTTGGTCAAATTAAGCTTGACTTTTAAAATGTAGTAATTATATCCTTTCATTTCAATTTGTAGTAAATTAGCCCCTCCTAAATTTTTATACATTCCTGGAGTTGAGATTCAGAAATCTATTTGACATTGAAATTCAAAATTAATTAAGAGACTGAGAGGTCCATATGGTCTGGACTATCTATCCATGTTATATATATTGTTGTCAAACGTTCGGAATCACAATTAGAAAGCTCTAACTCTACCACACCAACTCTTGGCTCAATAACTCAGTTGTCGGACGTCCAATGACAAAACTGATAATATAAAATGACAACTCAGACAATGAACTTCAAGAGTCGTCAATCAATTTCGATGTTGGATGTTTGAATCTCAGTTCTAAATTCTAGCGAAAACTGGAAATTATTACCATGTTTTAAAAGTTGAATTTTAATTTGCAAAAATATTAAAATTTTGAAATTTAATTTACAATTAACCTTTAAAGATTGATTAGAAACTTTAACCAAATTTGACCACCACTTTCACCAATGATTTGGAAGACAAAATGTAATTGACGATTAACTGAACTGAATGTTGATAAATTCATTGCATGCGTGCTACAAGTGTAAATAAGTTTATCAGATAGAGGATAAGAGAAAATCCTACAAGGTTGAATAGATATCATAATCAATTTGCATCTTCAGTTATTTTGGAAAGCACAATTAAAACGGAATATAGGGTGGCAAAAAACTATGGGATTGACATACCTGTGAACATGTTATTATCAAGATACAACTCTTCAAGCTTTGGTAGATTGTGGAAAGTTGGGATTCTTCCTGTCAAATTATTGTAAGAGAAGCTCAAGACTCTTAAAGAAGAAGTATTGAAGATTGAAGATGGAATATCTCCGGTCAGAGAAGCTCTATCAATTTTTAATATCTCTAATCTTGAAAGATTCCCTAGTTCTGCTGGAACTCCTCCTGAAATTAATTATCATGTATCAATAAAATTATACAAGTAATCATCACCATGTTAATTTGAAGCACATATTTAAGATGTGTAGCTTGGCGATGTTGAACAAAGACGCAGGAATTCTACCTGAGAAATTGTTTCTGTTGAGATGGAGTTGGTGAAGTTGAGGTAAACTGCCCAACCATGTTGGTATTTCTCCGGATAATGAATTTACTCCCACATCCATTACCTTCAAACGGCGCAGATTAGAGAGCTCGAAAGGTAAGATCCCTGTGAAATTGTTGGAACTGATGTCCAAATATCTTAGAAACGTTAGGTTTCCAAGAGACGGAGCAAGAGTTCCAACAAGGTTGAAGCCAGAGAGATTGAGGGCAGTGACCCTGTGATGCTTGACGCCGCAGGAGACACCAATCCAATTACAAATTGATGTATTTTCCGACCAGTTCCTGCTCAAGATAGCACCACTTTTGGAAGTCAAGGAGTTTTCGAAGGAAACAAGTGCATGTTTGTCTGTGGCAGAATCAAAAATTGGCGCGCCCAAGCAGAGCGACATGCTATTTAGTAGCAAGATTAAAAGAGCAAAGGAAAAGATAGAATTCTCCATTAATTTGCAGCTTATTTTCATTTGGATTTTCCGTACTTGATGGATTGTGCTCTTTATGTAGAGTTGTAGATACTGCACCTGGCTGGATGAATATAGTGTGGAAAAAACTCAGTAAAAGAGTAGATGCAATTAATATGCATGTCATATTTAAATTTATGTTTTGACATTTTCTCGCCTACTTTTTTTATTGCATTAAAATCGGAATTTGGTATAAATTTGTATCTTTATGTACATTTAGTTAGCCTGTAGTTTTTAACATGAAAAAGACAGTATAACCTCTTTTGAACCATTTCAGTTTGAACTGCCTTACTTTTTCCTTCAATGATGAAAAAGAAGCTTCCACGAGTCTACGAATTCCAAGTCTCCATCAACATAAAATATTTGGGTGTAATGGAATTTGTACTGATTGGGTTCCATGCTATTTCTTTTTTTTCAAGTGAAGGAAAACTTTAAGGAAGCTACGATTAAATCCTAATGATTAAGGCTTTATATTAACTATTTTTAACATGGAAAAGTAATTGATTTCTATCAAACCAGTTCGATTTGAAAAGAAAAAAGAAGAAAAAAGCTTTTTCTTCTAGTCTACAAAAACCAAGTCTTCGTCTGAACATAACCAGTCTCTATCAAACCAATTCAACTGGAAAAAAAAGGCTGCGACGAGTTTACAAAGTCCAATTCTTTGTGTAGAAACTGTAACTTGGGTCAATGCATTTTATCTTACGACATTGATATATATAATTGGATATCAATTTCAATCAGCGAAATTATCAACTATAATAGGTAGAATTTACGTATGTTTTGACTTAGAAAGGTGCATGATTCGATCTTATAGATAAAAGACTGTCATTTCTTCAATTAGATCATTAAAAAATCACAATAAGTATCGCAGTTTTTAATTGAATTCAATGTGGCATGATGAGAAATGTTTTTATTCTGATCAATTTGATATATATATAATGATTATATATTTTTTTATATATTTCAATAATATTTTTTTATGACAATTGCAGATTATATAAATAATAATTATCTAGATTGAATTTTACATACTAGGGAAAGCGCAGGACGGGAGAGGAGGGGAGGGGTATATGGCTATATATAAAATGACCTTTCATTAAATATTAGTGAGTTCAAGCCAATTCATTTAGTATATAAGAGCTGCTCTCACGGTTATTATCGTTCTTATATTATATTCAGATCTAATTAAGTTCATATTTAGTATATATTTATAATTTCTATTATTTGATAGTGTTAGATCTTGTCTTGACTCATCTAACAAATTACTATCCAACTAATCAATGTGTCAGACACAAAACTCCCCCAATATTGAAACTTACATCTAATGCAAAATCTTTCGTATTATGAAAGTAAAGTTAGGTTTGATAAAAGCAAAAGATCAGTTTTGAGTCGCAAGAACTCATGAAACTTAGATTATACGCAGATAAACACCCCATTCAACTCCTAATTCTGTTCCTAGTATGTCAAAAAGTAGATCTACTATATTGTTTTGATATAACTTGTAAGTGTATAGGTTATACACCATGTGTTTGTTATTATATAGTTATTTCTCTTCGTGGTGCTATTGCGGGTATGAGTTCCTTCGTAAGTCCACAAGTTTAGGTGAACTATTTATGGTAATTTCATTTCATGTTATGCGCGAAAATGAAAGCTTGTTCGGCAGATCTCCACGAAATTTTCCAGCCTTTATGAAGATCTTTCAATATATATATATATATATATATAGGGGTTGGTTATAGAGAGAACCACCTCTTAGATAAGAACTAAGAATCAATAACTACCGTTAGATTAAGTAAGATCGGACGACACATAATTATTTAATGATAAAAGTAGCCAAATTCCTAAATTTTCGTTATTTGAATATTTCACATTCTATTTTTCGTTGTTCATATAATTCATGTTATTATTCATATAATCATAGTTCTTGTGCATGTTATTCATTCCAATTCATTGTTATGTTCATGTAATTTATGGTGTTATGCATATAATCATAGTAATTATGCATACGAGAATAATTACTAAAATCAATATACAAATCCCTTGATTTTAGGGCTAAACGGTTATCATTAAATTATGAGGATAATTAACTATTTATAATTAATCTTGACCATTAGATTATAAAATGAATGGACCACATTAGTTCTTAGTTCTCAAAAAGTTGGAGTTCTTATTTGATCCACTCTATATATATATATATATATATATATATATATAGGGAGGTTATGGTGAGAAAGGTATTAAGTGTAAGAAATAAGAATAAATTTGATCCATTGATTCTAATACAATCAACGCTCCAAATTTCGTCCATAATTATAGTTGCTAAAAATCGATTCACAATTTCATCGAAAAAATCGTGCAAGGGTAAAATGTGAATTGCAAAATAAATATAACACACAATCTATGAGAAGATATGATACAAATCTTTCCATCTTCCCGAAAAAGAGGAATTGTTTTAATTGTATATCATATCTTGTTTTAGTTATAGCATATAATTATATATATGTAGCACACAAAATTATATATACAACCTAACAAATTTGTATATCATATCTTATTTTAGTTATAGCATATTATTTATATATGTAGCACAAAATAATGGTCCTATACAACTTATCAAAATTATATATCATATCTTGATATAATTATAGCATATGATGGTATATATGTAGCATATAATAGTAAGCTTAAAACATTTATAAATCATCCATTGTCTTCTGTAATGAATTCTGAAATGTCACATGATATATCATTCTTAGCATATATGTTTTGTATGCATAACATATTTTCATATTATATGTTGCACACGTAATACAACTAATTTGTAAATTATTTGAAGCCGTAATATGTGTTGTGTGGATTTGTTGCACAATGTCTATTATTCGTAGCATAACGTTTATATAATATTGCACAACTGTAACAAGTTGAAATATATAGCTAAACGAGAAAAGGTATAAAGATACTAAACGAGAAATAAAAACTGACAATATCAAACCCATTAAATATCTAATCTCATAATTTTAGTAACTACCATTTTTATCTAAACGAGAAAAGGTATAAAGATACTAAACGAGAAATAAAAACTGACCATATCAAACCCATTAAATATCTAATCCCATAATTTTAGTAACTACCATTTTTATATCACCTAAAATTACAAAACTATCCTCATTAAAATCGATTAAAGCTTAAATCATAGCATATGGAATGAAAAATTACAGCATTTACATGATCTAATCTAGTTAATTAAAAGGCTGAAATTCATTCTTATTTCTCACTCAAATAACTATTCTCATATGATCTCTCCCCTATATATATATATATATATACTATGCATATTTTTTCCTTGACTATAACTGGTGTTTATATCTTCATCAAACAAGGAAATTGGTAAATCTCGTGTATGTTAGTATGCAAGATTTATGTAAAACAGTAAAGAACACCAATGCTTTTACGTGGTTCGATCGTTAATGAGATCTACGTCCACGGAGGAGTGATTCCTCAATACTTTCACTATGGTTTGATTACAGTGAGTATAGCTAAAAGCTCTTAGTATTCAAGAAGTTGCTAACCCTTCTACCTTCGATCTAACTCCTATTTATACATATATGGGGGCCCCTAAGGCGGGAACTGATCCCTCCCATGTAGGGACTCTTAGCCTTCTGTGTGTAGAGACTGTTCCTCTTGCCCATAGGGCCTCTTATGTGACACCCGGGGCAGAAGTACCGAGTGATCGCGGTGCAGAGGCATGGACAATGGCGGCTCGATTAAGGCTTCAAAGCGGCGGGTACATGAATGAACCAAACGCACTGGAATGAGAGGATTTCGAGAATATGCGGTATGGGACCGCATATTCGAGGAGAGCTTAAAGGATTTGATATGTGCTACTCATACCAACAAGATGCATCTTCTTTTCGGGAGTCCATCTCATAAAAACTCTAAAGTTAAGCATGCTTAGCTTGGAGCAATTATGGGATGGGTGACCCCCTGGGAAGTTTTCTCAGGGAGTGTGTGAGTGAGGACAAAGCACACTGAAAAGACTCGTGTTGGTCTGTGGGGTCAGCCGTCAATCCGAAAGCCGGGTCGTTACAGATGGTATCAGAGCCGAACCTCTCCCAGTACGGTGTGGTTCGGGGACGAACCAAGCGGAAGTTGGTGGGCATGTGACGCCCGGGGCAGAAGTACGGAGTGATCGCCGGTGCAGAGGCATGGACAAGGAGCGGCTCCGATTAAGGCTTCAAAGCGAAGGGGTACATGAATGAACCGAAACGCACCGGAATGAGAGGGATTTCGAGAATATGCAGGTATGGGACTGCATATTCGAGGAGAGCTTAAAGGATTTGATATGTGCTACTCATACCAACAAGATGCATCTTCTTTCGAGTCCATCTCATAAAACTCTAAAGTTAAGCGTGCTTAGCTTGGAACAATTATGGATGGGTGACCCCAGGAAGTTTTCTCGGGGAGTGTGAGTGAGGACAAAGCACACCGAAAAGACTCGTGTTGGTGCGTGGGGTCACCGTCAATCCGAAGCCGGTCGTTACATCTTAGCCTTCGCGCTATAGGACTGATTAGCCTTTCACCGATTAGGGTTTGGAGGCCGCTTAGGGTTTGGGATGGGCTCGCATAACCGCGTGGGCCGCTATTAAAGTCGCCCAGCTCGTTTGAACTGTCGGTGGGCCCGAGTGGTTGGGCCATATCCCATCATAGTCCTCCCGAATAGTCGGGTAACACCGTGAAAGGTGAGGTGAAGAATGTGCGTTGCCGAGGTAGGATGTTGCTCGGCCGATGTTGTTCTCGAAGGTTTCGATCTCTTTGGTGTCGGGATCGATCGGTTCGCCTGGATTCGAATTGAGGTGACGGTTTGGCTCGGGCATGCGCCGCTTGTTGGGGACCGAGCCGAGTCGCTTGTCGTTTGACAAAGATGTCTTGTCGCAAAGGAAGTCAAAGTCCGACACGGATGGTGACCCCTATATAGGTTACACCGAGGTCCGATCCGAGCGGCCGCTTCTTCGGAGGATGTCGAGGTCCGACCGGAGGGCAGATCCGGATAGAGATATCATCGCCGGATGATACCGAGGACCGCCCCGAGTGACATCGCCTTCTAGGGATGCCGAGGTGGCTGGAGGCCTGAACTGGAGGACGCCGAGG
Organism: Salvia rosmarinus; assembly: GCA_036937905.1. Lineage (NCBI taxonomy): Eukaryota > Viridiplantae > Streptophyta > Magnoliopsida > Lamiales > Lamiaceae > Salvia > Salvia rosmarinus. The sequence continues at coordinate 24,910,045 of CM072815.1, read as the reverse complement.
TCCGATCTGGATGGAGATGTCCTTGCAGGGGCGATGTCCGCTGGCGGACGCCGAGGTCCGACTCGAGTGGCACCGCCTGGAGAAAAGGCGAGATCCAGGCCGAGTGGCGCCGCCTGTTTGAGGCGCCGAGGTCCCACCGGGCGCCGCTTCTTCGATGTGGAAGCGGACGAGGTCCGAGGTCCGAGCCGCTCAAGTCAACGTAATCATCACACGATCGATTGGCGATCCGTCTTACCGTAGAGTACGCCATACGCGCCATGCGGCGGCTGGGCGCCGAATCAGCGCGCGTGTCAACTCCACATCCAATCGCGGAAGGCACGTGTGAAAGTTGAACGGCAGGTTTTAGGCGCCACTTGCCCCATAAATAGTCCCATTTGATAAACTGCTCACTTTCTCTTTTCTCAGACGTAGATTATAGTTTCAAAAATTTCCAACTTTTTTCGAACTTGTTGAAGGAGCCAAACATCTCACCGAAAAGTAAGTATGTATTCTTCCTCTACTTCGAGTATTCCCCACATCGGTTTCGGATCCATCCGCCATATCCGACGGGAGTTTCCGGGTTCACCGATCGCCTCCCTCCCCGATAGCGAAATCGAGATTAGGGATTATGTCGCTATACATTATCTGCAAGTCCAGAACATTAGTGCTAGGATCCCACCATATCGCTGCGTGGGATGAGTATAAGGTTGGGAAATGCAAGTTCTTGTTGACCGTCGAGGATTTGAGGAGAATAGCCTTAGAATTCCATATCCCATCGGAGGCCTGGTGGTGCCTGCCGCAGGCCGGAGATAGGGCGATGGCACCCCGGAGGGGTTTATCACTGTTTACGTTGATGCTTTAAGGGCGGGCCTTAGATATCCCTAGCTCCCATTTTTAGAAGCATTCAAGAGTACTTCTAGATCCCCATCTCGTCAATTTTCCCCAAACTCCATTAGGTCGGTGGTGGGTGGGGCTCTCTTGTTATGCACTTGTCGAAAACTCGTTTCAAATCTTGATGCTTTTAGCATCAAGTGTATAAGAGGTGTGTACTACTTTTCACCTCGTCAAACCTTCAAGGTGACCGCTCCTCGAAGGTGTCTCACCGCAATCCAAGTTTTTCTTTCTCACTGGTTGATGGGCACCGAGTTATGGACCGGGTTTGGGTAAGATGAGGGATCCGGTGCAAAGCCCTTGGTGTCATAGAGGACGAGCTCAATATGATAGGTGAGATGTCCTTTAGCGCACCGAGAAAGATTTGTTTGATGCCGGGCCGAGCGTTATGTGTCGGAGGCTCTAGTTCTGGTCGGATCGGGAAGTAGGCACCCCACTATCCTTATTTCTTTGTACTTCTGTATTCTTTTGCTTATCAACTCCTTATCTTGTTTTGTAGTGAAGCTCGACTCCCAGAAGAAGGCGGTGGATGCGGCTGAGGCGTCCCCCGCAAAGTCGTCGAGGCGGGCCGAGCTGGGCAAGGTGCCCGTGGTGGTGGCGGGCAAGGCGCCCGAGGTGGTGGACGACCTGAGCCTGTTGGTGACGACACCTCAGCCGAGGTCAAGCCCGACCTCGACGACGGACACTCGTACCCGAATACCGTACGTGGCGCCAACTTCCAGCTCCCCCACATCCTTTCCCAAGGTATAGGTCCCTTCTGTATTTCTTGGTGTTCCCTTTGTGATACATTCCTGACTGTGTTGAATTTCAGGATGTTGCTTCAGTGATGGGGGAGCTGCACCACATTGCAGGTTATATTGCCAAGGGCGTCTCTCGATATGAGGCGTCGGAGAGGGAGCGGGTTGCTCCTGAGGCCGCAAAGCTCGCTGCTGAGGCCGCGCTTGCTGTTGCAAGGGCAGATGTCGAAGCCGAGAAGGCCGCGGCCGAGGCCGTAAAGATCACTGCCGAGGCCGCCGAGACCGCCCTCAAGAAGAAGGCATGGGCCTTGGAAATAGCTCGGGCCGAGCTTGAGGAGTCGCGAGAGGAAGCGACTGAGGTGAAGAGGAAGATGGCGGGGAGAGGTGCCTTCTCACGGAGGTCGGGGCCGATGCTAAGGGCCTTTACCAACAGACTCATCGAATCGGAGACCTTCGCCCTTATCTCCGACCGCCGTCAGATCCGGACGAAGGTGGTGTCGGATCACTGGAGGGTTGGAGGCCAAGATGCCCGATTTGACAAAGTCAAGCATGGCTGGGTTGAGGTCGCTCCCGCACGATGAATAAGAACTATGCCCCGGTGATTGCCGCTGGCCGGGTCTTTCCTCTTCTGAGGCCTGGCGGCCTCCACTTCTCTTCTGACAGCCGAGGCCGTGAGCGGGTGCAAGGAGGACGAAGACCCGGAGCTCAGGAACTTCGGCCGAGCGCGGGCCGAGGCCGAGAAGGCAGGGCCGAGCTCAAGTTCTCCCTCCGAAGGGACCGCAGCCACGTGAAGAGCATCGGCAGGATGCCGCTGAACCCGACGAGAGGCTCAGTCACCAAAGAATTGTAATTGGTTCATTTGCCGGGGTCATTAGGATCCCAAGCTTTTGTAAAAATTTCCCCTCTTTTGAATAATAAACACGCGTTTTGAAATGAATGTGTTTGCCATTTGTTTTAGCACTTGCTTCCCAATACCTCGGGCTGGATCATGATTTGTCGACCAAGTTAAAAGAAGCCCGAGGTGCCTCGGGCCGAGAAGGACGAGGAGGCGCTATTTTGGAGGAGTCGATCGTCCGAGCTGACTCAAGTTTTGACGAGTATGGATGTCAGCCCGGTATCATCCGCCGACCTAAAGAAGAAGATGCAAGAGGCTGATCGAGAAGTGGCCCGCCTCCTCGCTGAGAACGAGGCACTAAAGCTAAGAATCATACAACTCGAAGTCCAGGGGGCGGACTTATCTGCCGATGTGATCCAAGGACGGCTGATACAATGCGAGGAGCGACTCGAGCTGACGATGGAGGAGCTAGCTCGGATCTCGGAAGAGCATGCAGAGTATGAGAAGGTAATCCACCGATCTGGTGGAACTACCATATCAGAAGCCGACGATCGAGTCGAGAGCTTGGCGCGAGGGCATGGTGCTTTGAGGACGGAGGAGGGCCTAATAGCAAAAGTTTAAAGATCGCCTCAACTCTATCATGAAGTACATGCGGATATGTACGAGATCGTCAGAACGACGATGCCCCACTTTCCGCAATGAGTCCACGCCGGCTCCACCGGTCCAATAATAGAAGAACCCGAGGAGGAGGAGGCTACGCCGATCATGCCAAGTGCTCGATCGATGGGTCCCCGAGAGGGAGTGTTAGAGGGCGGTCCTCGGCAGATCGGAGGTGCCCGAGGACTGCAGGTCGGCGGGGAAGGCGAGGTAGGGCGGTTGGTCGTGATCCTCGCCAGGCGTCGAGTTCACGAGGTCTCGGGTGTAGCCTCGGTTCTGTGAGCACCCTTCGGTGGGACACTCCTGTGCCGGTTCAAAGTCCTTCTGGAGCAGGTCGCGGTGGTCCCGGGGTCACCATTTCAGGTCGGGGTCCCTCCGAGCCTACGTCGAGCGCTTCTGGAGTAGGCCGCGGTGATTCCGGCCTTATCGACTGGGTTGAAGACACCGAGTTCGTTCCAGGCGTACACCGCCGACCTGGAGATTTTGTTCGCTAAGTGCGCTTCGGTGAGACTGGCGAGGTGGAGCTCGAAGCCCGAATGAGTTTGTATATAGCTTAGACTTTGTATGTAGTCGAATGTATTTAGACTCGTTCAAGTATATATTTTCCCCTTGAGAGGTACAAAGATAGCTTAGGACTTCGCTTTGGTCGTAAATGTATTTAGACTATATACGTGATGTATATCTTCCCAAATAAAGGGGCATAATTTGATGAGATCCGATCCGATGTCTTTTGCATGTAGATACTTCAACTTAATGAGTGATCCGTATGCTTGCATGTAGACGCTCAATTTAATGAGTTGCTCAGTATGCCTTGCACTTAGACGCTCAATTTAATGAGTAATCTGTGAGTGCGCGCGCGCTTAGTGAGTACCCTACTTAGTGGGTTTTTCATCTTCGTAAGGCGCCCCTGTGAAGGTTTAAATGTGGTATATCCAAATAGATGTTCACATATGTATAAGACGAGGCTAAGTGAAATATTATTCCGAAAAACAAACGCGTTTTATCGAGAGGTAAATAACATCGCATTTCGGTAAAGCAATAAGGGACTAACATGATGTTGATCCAAATCGAAGCTATGTAAAGTACCTCCTTAAATGAGTGATATGCCGTGTTCGGGGATAAGTGCACCGGATAGGTGAGCTAGCTTGTAAGCCCTTTGCCGAGGTCCTCGTGAGCAGCGGTATGGGCCTTCCCATGTCGGATCTAGCTTGTTAAGATGCTCAGCCTCTCGGCTTCATTATTTCGAGGACGAGGTCGCCTACTTGGAGTGCGGAGGCTTTGACCCTTTGTTGTAGTATCGTGCGACCGACCTTGATTTGGCTTCATTTATGAAGGCGAGCTCATGATTCTCCTCGAGAGCATCAAGGTTGGCACGCAGTCTTCCTCGCTCCCGGTCCGGTCAAGTGAAGAGTGCGCTGGCTTGGTGAGCCGATCTCGGCGGTATGACGGCCTCATCCCATAGACCAAACCGAAAGGGTTTCTCGTGCGAAGTCCGAGGTGTCGCTCAGAGGACCAGAGGACTTGGGGAGATTTTCACCAATCACCCTTAGCTCGGTCTAGCCTCTTCTTCAATCCTTGTACAATCGTGCGGTTCGTCACCTCGGTCCGACCATTCGCCATGGGTGTGCGATCGAGGTGAAACGCTGTTCGATCCGAGCTCTTCACACCATTCCTTGAAATTTTTTCGATTTAACTCGGTGCCGTTGTCCGACATCGAATGTGCGGTATGTCAAGCGGCAGACTATGTTCTTCCACACGAAGGTCCGGATCTTCCCGCCGTGAGGCTCGAAAGTGGCTCACCGATCTATTTTGTGAAGTAATCTACAGCCACGACTAAGCATCGTCGACACGGTGCTCGGTCAAACGGACCAACGATGTCGATCCCCACCGCATGAAGCGGCCATGGACTCAGAAGTCGCTTAGATCGGTCAGGGTAGCTTGACCGGATTGAAGCGGCACCGGGCACTTTTGACGAGCTCGGCCGAATCTTGAATGAGGTAGGCCAAGAATATCCCGACCTCGGCGTCTTCTTTGATAGAGCTCGCACCGATGTGGCTTCCGTAAGATCCTCTGTGAATCTCATTGAGCACGAGTCGGCTTCTTCCGCCCGAGGCATCTCAAGAGGGTTGAAGGTAAGACTTCCAGAGAGCGCCCTCATGTATGAGGTACTTCCGGGATTTCGCCATCATCTTTTGGCTCGAGCCGATCTTGAGGTAGCGCCGCCTTCCAGATAGCCTTTATGGAGACATCCGGTTCGGCTCTACTTCGTGATGATGCCGATGTGGGACTCCGTGATGCTTCCGAGTGAACTTCCTCCACGGTGGATTTGTTGACGACGCACTAACTCATCGAGGATATCAGCTCGCAGCTTTTCCCCTCGTGGGATACGATGAATCTTGGCACCGAATGAGGTCAAGATCTCCTTTGTCTTCTCAAGGTATTGCTTCATTCGGTCCTCCTGGCCTCAGATATGCTCAACATCCGTTCACCACGACCAGGAATCTCCAAAGATCCGGATCTTGTCCACTTTCATTCCTTAGCGAGGCGAGTCCCGAGATTAGCGCCTCGTACTCCACCTCGTTGTTTGTGGTCGGGAAGGTGAACCGAAGTGCATAGGTCACCTCTTGTTTGTCTGGGCCGAGGAGGAGGATGCCTGCTCCGCTGCCCGTTTTGCATGAGGCTCCGTCCACGTACATCCGCCAAAGAATCATCGCGGATTAAGGGTGGATTCTTCCCGTGGGACGGAGTTAAGTGACCTCACCGGTAGAGCCGACCTCGGTGAATTTGGCCTCCACCAGAAGTCGCCGAGGCTTGCCTTTATGGTCGGCCTAGGGGAGTATGAGATGTCGTGCTCGCCGAGCTCGAGTGCCCACTTGGCTATACGTCCGGATGACTCGTGTTTTGACAAGACTTGTCTCGAGGTAAGTCACCAAGACTGGATGGAATGGGCTTGAAAGTAAGGTCGGAGACGCCGCCATGCTCACCAGTGCCAATGCTACCTTTTCGAGGCCTGTATACCTTGTCTCCGGTCCTTTGAGAGCTCGGCTGATGAAGTAGATGGGGAGTTGTCGTCCGACCTCATCCCGGACCAATCTGACGTTGATTGCCTCATCGAGGCGACCAAGTACAAAGAGAGTGAGCTCGCTTTCTTCGGTCATTAAAGGGGCGCGTCGGCGAGATACTCTTCACCTGCTGGCGACTGGTGTTCCTCCCGCCAGCGAAGTCCCGAGCTCTTTTAAGATCTTCAAGAAGGGAAGCTGCTTTCAGCACCGAGATAAGAATCACGAGGCGGTTAGGCACCGGTGAGTTTGTGGATCTCGCGGATGGTCTTCGCATCCGCATATCGAGCACTACTTTCACCTTAGTAGGATTTGCCTTCAGACCTTCTCGAGAAACCCAGATCCCGTGAATTTACCCGTCTTCACCATGAATGTACACTTCAGGGGGTTGAGTTTGAGGTTGGCCAACCTGAGGAGCTGGAGGATAGTCCCGAGGTCGTCGACGCAGTTCTCCATTTTTCAGCTTTTGACTACGATGTCGTCGACATAGACCTCGACGATCTCCCCCATGTGGTCCCTGAATATTGCGTCCACCATCCTCTGATAGGTAGCTTCGGCGTTCTTTAGACCGAAGGCATCTTACGGCACGCAAAGACTCCGAAGTCAGTGATGAATGTTGTCTTTGGGGCGCCCTCCCGGGCTCATCAGATTTGGTGGTACCCTCATACAGATCGAGGAAATCAAGACCTCGTGGCCTACCAAAGGCCTCCACCTTCTGTCAATGTCGGGAGGGTAACAATCCTTCTGCGGTGCTTGTTGAGGTCGGTGTAGTCGATGCACATGCACCACCCCCTCCCGGCTTTGGGACCACGAATCGATTAGCCATCCGGTCGGGTACTTAACCTCGAACAAGATTTTCGCCTTACGAGTTGAGTCACCGCCTCTTATGACCTGGCCGCGCTCGTCGCAAACACCCTTTCTTCCGCCGAACCGGCTTAGTAGTCGGGTTGATGTTGAGGCGATGAGTTATGAACTCGGGCGGCACTCCGGTCATGTCGAGTGGGGACCATGCGAAGACGTCCCTGTATTCCCTTAGAAGCTGCATGACATGCTGCCGAATATCGGCTGGGCCCTAGGTGCCGACCTTGACAACTTTGGTGGGGTCGTCGTCGTGAGAGCTGAGGTTCTCACCGATCGTCCCGAGGTGGCGCTCGGGATTCTCAGAATTGCTATGCACGAGGCGGGGCTACATCCTGGTTGAGACTCGTAGGCATTCTTTCGCTACCGCTTGGTCACCCCGATGCTCGCACCCTCCGGTGTGGGTATCTTGATTGTGAGGTGGTACACCGAGCGACGGCCCGGTGGCGATAGCCAATCTCTCGCCCAAGATAATGTTGTATGGAGAGGAGCTCTCGATCGGGAAGAATTGATGGACTTCGTGACCGACCTGGGAGCACGTCCTACGGTAACCGGAAGGGTAATGATACCTTGGGGTTGAACCGCCTCCTGAGTGAAGCTCCGCAACCGGGATGGTGCGGGCGATTGAATCCCTCCGACCTCAAGTTTATCCAGCAGCTACGGAAGATAATATCGACGGAGGCATCGATGTCGATGTAGACCCGGTGGATGTTCTTGTTGCCCACCACGGCTTGTATCGTGATGGCGTCTTGGTGGGGCATGATTTTGGGCACCGGGTCGTCTTTGGAGAACACGATGTCCTCACCATCCCGGAGTCGCTTGTTCTTCGGCTCCTCAGGGGTCGGCCTCCGAGCTTCATTCTTTAACGACGACCTCGTCGTTCCTACATGGAGACCGGTAATGGCATAGACCTGCTCCATAGCGTTGAGACCTTTGTCCTCATCATCTTCGGGTTGGGTCGCCGTCAAGGTCGGCCCACAGTTGTTGCCACCGTTATTCCTCCCCGTGCGCTTCTTGTTCCCTGGCCCAGCTCGGCCGAGGTATTTTTTGAGGGCTCCTCCTCGACGAGCTCGTCAATCTGCGAGCCTGTGTTTCGCAATCCTCGGTATCGTGACCATACCCCGGTGATAGTCACAAGACTCTCTGCTGACCTCTTCGATCCTCCTTTCATAGGAAGGGCTTTGGGAAGAGCTCGGCGTGGAGCTCGAATATCTCCGCCCTCGATTTGAGCAGAGGATGTGCTTTGGCGCGTGGTTCGCCGAGGTCCGAGCACGGATTTGGTGGGCCTCTCTCGATTCTCGTCGGCGCCGCGATCGGCGCCCGACTTCGATCATCCGCTTCATTCTCTCACCTGCTCGCTCGTCCTGCATCTCCCTTCTTCCGATCCGACTCGTCTCCTTTGACGAAGTTGTCTACCAGTTCCAAAGTTTACTCGCCGTCTTTGGTTTCTCCCCGGTGATTTCTTTGTTCGATCGTCGGGTCGGATCCTCGTTCTTGAACGCGTTGATGATGTAGAGATCGCATCGCCATCAATTTTGAGCGACTCTTTGATGAACCTCGAGACGAAGTTCGACATCGCCTCGCCCCACCTGGCGGATTGTGAGCAGGTCGGAGGAAGGTCGCCGAGGTAGCATCTTCGATAGAAGCGCCATTTGAATCGATCCATGAGGTCCCGGAAGCGGTGTATCTGCTCAAGTGAGCGAGGTGAACCGGCGTCGGGCGTTGGAGATCAGCACTCGGGAAGATTTTGCACATGTGAAAATCTTCCATTCCTCGATTCGCCATATTGGTGGTATAGGCGAAAAGGAAGTCGGAGGGTCCTCAAGGCCATCGAGGCAAGAATATTGGGTGCCTGCATCACGGGGGGGCGTGTCTAGAATCTCCCGGAGAAAGGAGATGATTCTTCCGCATCGATCGAACCCCGGAGATCGTTGCCATCTCTTTCTGGAGGGTGGAAGACCGATAATGGCGTCATCGTCTCTCCGGGGAGTTCGGTTTCGCTTTCCTCTCTCCTATTCGCGCCGGCCTCGGGAGGCATGCCGAGGTGGAGACGGGTCATGCGGGCGACGTGGTGGCGAATGGTTGCGCCATCTCGGTGAGGTGAGGGACTTCTAGCGGCGGATTGATGTACGTGTTCTCGCTATTGTGCCGAGGTGAGCGATAACCACCACGGTGGGGAAGCGACCTCCTGCGCCCGCGCCAGATTCGCGCCTGCACTCGAAGGTGCTCGCCCATTTGTCCTTTGGTGAAGGAAGCTTTGGAATTGGCCGAGGTTGGCATTGAGGAACTCGCATACGCCGGCCGAGGCTTCGTGGGACCGTGAACCGCCTGTTCACTGGCGATGAGGTCGGCATTTTCTACCTCGTGTATGGCGATCCCGAGGGTTTATGAGAATGTTCTCCATGTAGCCCTCAGGCGTGTGGCTGCTTGTGGCGTCTGCAATCTCCTTCCCGCTGCCGAGTGACCACCGGTCGCCTTGACACTGTTGTTGGCGATGTCATGAGGTACGTGTTCTTGCCATTGATTTGTAGAAAAACGAAGCTTTTTTGTTCAGGTAGTTCCCACAGACGGCGCCAATGGTAAATCTCGTGTATTTTAGTATGCAAGATTTATGTAAAGCAGTAAAGAATACCAAGGCTTTTACGTGGTTCGATCGTTAATGAGATCTACGTCCACGGAGGAGTGATTCCTCAATACTTTCACTATGGTTTGATTACAGTGAGTATAGCTAAAAGCTCTTAGTATTCAAGAAGTTGATAACCCTTCTACCTTCGATCTAACTCCTATTTATACATATATGGGGCCCCTAAGGCGGGCGATCCTCCCATGTAGGGACTCTTAGCCTTACGTGTGTAGGGACTGCCTCTTGCCCATAGGGCCTCTTAGCTCAAGGCTATAGGGATCAATAGCCTTCGCCGATTAGGGTTTGAGGCCGCTAGGGTTTGGGGATGGGCCTTTGGCATAACCGCTGGGTCATATTAAAGTCGTGCCCGTTTGTTTGGGCTGTCGGTGGGTCCAGTGGTTGGGCCATATCCCATCGTAAATATTTCATCAAGGCAAGTTTGAAGATATCAAGGGTTTCCAAGTGAACTCTATATTTATGGGACGTATGGAGCATTAAACAAGCTACTTCTTTGATTGATTTGCTTAGTTATTCATGCTCACAATATCTTCAATATGTTGTGAATGAAATTGTTTGTAAAAGAGTGATGAACTCTTTAGTCTATACTGTTTCTATTAGTTGTCTTGTTTATTGGCACTTATTCCAGTGTTTGTGATGTGTATTTTGTTGTTCACATTATTTGACTTTTTCTATGTTTATTTGGATTTAATATACAAGTTTATCTGCTTTTTTTAATGTAGGAATTGAGAAGATCATTATTGATGGAATCAAATAAAAGAAAGAGAAGAAAGTAGACTTTTGGTGCAATTACTGAACAAGTTAGGCCTCAAAAAGATTATAAATCAAAAGAAGTTAGGCGGCTTTTAGGAAGAGATTAGGATTAGGAATTATTTAATATAATTTTTCCTTAATTGTAGGAATGGGCGGTTTTAATGAGAGGAGGATTTGACTTTGAATAACTTTGGTTCCAAAAGGACTTTCTATTCATATATTGGGAGGAGAGGCATCTGGACGTGGGCAGCTTTGGCAGAGGGAAGATTAGGACTATGAGCTTTTATTAATATTTTATTTTTTTGTTCTCAAGAGGGAGGATATTTGGTGAGAGGAACAGAGGGAATTCCAACTGCTAGTTTTTTTTTTTGTTTTTTTTTTTTTTGTAGTTTGATTTTATTTGTTTCCTTTGAAGTTTAGATTAACGTCTCTCTTTTCATCGAATTTTGGTGACAGTTTCTTATTTATATTTCTGTTTATAAGGTTAATTATGTTTTCTTTTTATCATTTCATTGTGTTAAATTTCAATAGCATGAGTAGTTAATTTCTTGATTTTGGTAGAATAATGAAACACTAGTTCAATATAATTTGTTGTTTAATTAATTTAATTGGATTTTGATTTGTTCTCTGAGTAGAGAATTTTAATCTGATTTTCTTAAGCCTGATCACCTTAGGTTAATCCAGATTAGTGTCAATTGGTTCATCCAATCCGTAATTGTTCGAATATGGTTAATTAGTGGCAAAACTATCGTATTGATAGTAAGGAATAAATTGGTGGACGAATTATTACTTGCATTCTTGGATAATTTGTCTAAATTTGGTTCTTTCAATTCTTAAAGCTATTAGAATATTAAATCTAGGTTTGATGTTTCTAACTAGGTTGTGTTTTGATAAGGGAAATAATTAGTTCAACATTTCTTGCTAATTATCGATAAGCACTTAGGAATTGGGGTATGTCCACTACATTCACAGTACCCTATAACTGGTTGGTTCATGAGAATTAAATATATGTGTGTCGATGATCAGATGTAGTAATTAGTGTGGATTTATTCGAACCTGTCACGACCAGACTACTTAATTAAATGATTAACTAAGTAATCAGTTATGACTGTGTTATATTAAGAACATAATAATTTTCAAACTTCAATGACTTTAAAAAAAAACAAAAGATATTACAACTATTAAATTGTCAAACCAAAAGAGGTCACAATCAACATTTAAGGTTACATATTAAACAACTGTAGACATTCAAGATAATTCCACATAAGTTAACAATAAAATCATTAGAGTTTGACAACGAAAGAGTGGTTGAATGACATGTGTGAAGACATGACATTGAGGGCATGACTATATGTACAACAAAAGAACTCTAGCCCAACTTTCTCCTCCATGTCATCTCCAAGCTCAACCTGCATATTCAGAAAATATATGCAGGGCATGAGTACCAAAAAGTACTCAGTGGGATATTGCCAGAATTTAAATTTTATTGACTTGCCAAACTTTTCCTAACACAGGGGTTTAAGGTAAAATAAAACCTGTGTTGATTTTTTTATAACCAATGAACTTTATAAATCTGTAACAATGCAATCACATGCCATGTTATGCCGGCATTATCTTCCTATGTTGGCCCCGAAGGTTACCAATCATAGTTCTACCCTATCTACGTTCTTCGGTACTGAAAAGTAGGTCTCCTTCTCAATACCCTGACCAGTCTATACAACTGCAAGCTCACGGTCATAATTGTGTACACAAACCCTTCCGTAGATAGGTAACATGAATTTATGCTCAAAATATGACAAGTCAATCATTTTTACAATAATATGCAAGATATAAATAGAACATTCAATGTTGTGCACACATTAGTTTAAGAATAAATAAACCCACTTGGAAACGTCTTTACTCCACTAATTCTTCTTTCTCGTCCTTTAATCCTCATTTGTCCTTACTTGATCCTTGTAAATAAAATAATTATTGAACTTAGAAAACATTCTTAATCACTTGAACATATCACATCTCACTCTTAATTTTACCTAAATCTAAGATTTAGGTTAGGCTATTGCATCCCTTAATGATCACATTATTTTCTAACACGAAAACGTGCAAGTAGATGGTAAGTCGAGTATCGTATCCATAGGGATTGTAACGCGAACATACAAAATCCAACTCAATAATCCTTCATAATTATCCAAGTGACAAATTTGGTTTTGAAAAGGGTTTGGGACTTCGAATATTAAATTCAAAGTCAAGAGCAAATAAAACAAATAAAGAAAGCAATAAAAACTCAAAGAGATAATAAGATTAAAAGACTAACCTTAGGGATGTATTAATCCTACCCACAACTTATATTTATTCTGCTTCCTATTAACCAATTTTTAATCCAGACAAGATGGAAGATCACATATGTAACCAACAATTTCAGTTACGATAATTGTGGCAGTAGATTACTAATTTTTCCTATTACTGTTACGTCTCTAGGTGAAAATTAGCAACTCCAAAAAGATCACAAAGAATATGTTTCCTACGAATGTTCCTATCTCAGCTACAATTCAAGGCTTATTCGTATTATGCATTCAAGATTGATTGACAATTAAAACTGTTAAGTATTTAACTGGCAACTAGATATACATCAAGATTGATCAGAAATTAACACATATTATTAAGCACTGATCGCTATGATTCCTACCAAATAAATGATAGTAAAACAACAAGTATATATATCGTATCCACAGGGAATGCGACTCGAGAACACAACGAATAATCAACACAGAATCTTGATTATTATCCAGGCAACAAAATATCAAGAGAAAATATTATAAACTAGACTCGAAAATAAAGATAGGAATAAAATCAGATATGAAAGACTGATCCTAGGGATGTACTTAACCTAACCAAATTCACACAATTAACCTATCAATCTGTTTACCAATTTAATCCACATTCAGATGAAGGATCACTAATGTAACTATAGTTTACGCCAGGACAGCCTATAGTAGTAGGTTAGCCTAAACTCTATATCCGTCGGGTCTCAAGAGAAGTAAGCTAATTACCAAAAGCACACAAAGATTTAACCTCCTACAACTCACCTATCTCCGTCGGGTCTCAAGGCAAAAACTGTATTATAAATTCTCGATATCGATTATGCAATTAATTCCGCCAGACATCAATCACATAACTAGCATGCATCAATATCGCCGATACCAACACATGAGAATTAAAGCCAAGAATTATAAATCATGAATGGGACGGCAAAACAGTATCAACAGATTAATTATATAAATCTAGTTAGACATACAAACCCTAGGATCAATATGAACTTTAGCTACGCATAATTAAAATACTAAAGCAATAAATAAATAAAAATAACATAAACTGAATTAAATAAATAAAACCGTAGGAATCCACGAAGAACAATTGTAGCGACTTGAATCCGGAAGAAAATATGAAATCTAATACTAAACTATGAAATTGGAATGAAAAAAACTGAAAGTAAAAGCTAAACTAAATTAAACGGGAAAAGAACTTGCAAAAGAAAATAAAGAAGAATTTGTGTTCTGCTCTGGAATGGTGTATTCAACTACTGCTCTATCTCCCTATTTATAATAAAACCTCCGCTCTCTTTTCTCGTGAATTCCCCATCCTTTTTGGACTCTGATTCAGACATGTATGCGGACTCTAACACTGCCTCGCGGGAAGTCGTCGCGACACACGGTCGTGAGTTCTAGTCGCGAGGCAATTTCCGTGTGGCTTCGCGAGGCGCTATCGCGGGTATTGGTCGCGAGTTCTAGTCGCGAGGCGACTTCCACATGAGTTCGCGAGATGTCATCGCAAGCTTCAGTCGCGATGCCGGGTCGCGATTCGCCCTCCGCGTGAGTTCGTGATCTTCCATCGCGATCAATGGTCGCGAGGAAATGCAATGCCGGGTCGCGAGCTCCTCTTCCGCGTTAATTCGCAATCAACTTGTGCGAGTTATGCTCGCGAGCTTTGACCATGAAGTTTAAATGTGTACTCGTGTGTCTTCTCCATTTTTAGATCAAAAACTGTGCTAAAATAACACAAAATACACACGGCATCATATCTTTCAAAGCAAACATAAATATATCGAAAGACAGCTCAAAAGATCACTTATCAATTAGAAATGAAACAAATATAGCCTTATAAATCATGTAAAAATGAGGCTTATCAAGCACCAAGAATCACAAATCAATGCTTGGAAGGTAAATAACTACTAGCAGGAATCACGACACTTAGGATAGAATCATACAAACCCTAGGATTAGAATAAGAATTTAGCTAGACATAATAATTGAAATAAAATATAAATTAACCATAGAAATAGAAATTATATAAATAAAACCCGTAGTTCGGCGTCTGAAGAACAATTGTTGGGTCCATATCCCAAACTAAGTGGAAGACGGGAAAATATGGAATTCGTTTGGACGAAATCGTTCCAAAGTGATAACAATGCGTAGAACGAATGTAGAACAATGAATATCTAATGTCTAGATCAAAGTAAAGGAACTCTAGAGTGAAAATATGTGAAAAAACTAAAGAAAACTGAAGAAAATCGTCTAAAATCGGGTAGAGGCGCTAGAGCAATGCCTAGGGGTATATATAGGCGCAGATCGAACCCTAATCGCGCCCACCGCCCGCCTCGCGGTCGAGCTCACGGTTGCTAGCTCGGTCGCGAGCTCAAGGCGATCGTGTCTTCAATGAGCTCGCTGGCCAGGTTCGTGCTCGGCTGGATTGCCCCACGGCCGGGCTTGCGGTCGATAGCTCGATCGCTAGCTTTTTTTGGAGACTCTCACGGGCAAAGCTCACGGTCGTGACTTTTTCCTAGCGGCCGGCCTCGCATGCCGCCAAGTCGGTCGCTAGTTTACAGGCGGCTTGATTCCACAGCGCCATTCGCGGTTGGGCTAACGGTCGCTAGGGTGCCCGCTAGGCCCCGATTCTTTTCGCCTTTGGTTAGTGCATTCGCTCATGCTTCGATTATCATCTTATAAGTCTACAAAACACCAAAAAGGAACCCAAGAACAGTATCTTCCAAAAATAGCTAAAAGCATTAAGATCGACTATGTAAACATACTTAATAGATCTAAATTCATCTTAATATATCATCAATAAACGGGTAAAAAGCGTGTTTATCAAACCCCCAAACTTGAAGCATTGTTTGTCCTCAAACAAAACAAAAAAAAAAAAAAAAAAAAGACACAATGAAAGATCATCGAGCGTCGGCAAGGTGAAAGCCATAACAAGCCTCAGAAATCTTTCAAAGTTTGAAATCACTAGTACACATGACGACATTAGTCAACTCGACAATGTACAACAGTTAAAAGCAAAATCTTATTCAATTCAACCCTCACAAAAACATGTGTATAAGATAGTGTACACTCAAACTCATAAGAAAATTAAGGACGTGCATACACCCAAGGATCAATGCCATGCAAAATCTTACCATAAGCTTGCCATTTCTCTAATATCTCCACCACATCAAATGCGTTCAAATTAGGATAAAAAATATCTTTTCATAGGTTGTAATGTAGGCACATTGGTTAAGGTAGGGTGATATATGGCTAAGTGACTCAAATGTAACTCCAAGCACCTCCATTTATACATTCAACTCATATGGACTTTGTCCATTTCCCTTTTTCTTTCCAAAGTGCTAAATCAACGTTTATGCAACTTAAGGTACCTATACTTTAATAAATAAATCCGTTTATGCTCACATTATTCACAATATTTTTCTTTTTCTTTTCTTTGTAATAGAGCTTATAGGGTCCATTCTTTTCCACAAAAGTACCATTCTTTACCACGGATGTACTTCTCTAATTTTTAACCC
The DNA here is from genome assembly GCA_036937905.1 of Salvia rosmarinus. Taxonomy (NCBI): domain Eukaryota; kingdom Viridiplantae; phylum Streptophyta; class Magnoliopsida; order Lamiales; family Lamiaceae; genus Salvia; species Salvia rosmarinus. The sequence continues at coordinate 24,893,800 of CM072815.1, read as the reverse complement.
GACGTAACTACATCAATAAACTTCAACCCTTTTGATTCCCATATCCATCCTCACCTCCTATCATCCGGCTAACGAAATAATAAGGTCTAATAAAGGCTCAAAGTAGGTGACAAATGGTATATAAAAGGGTTAGTGTATGGGTGAATACGTGGTTAACAAAGATGACCTTTTATCCTTTCCATATTCGAAACATATATTGCAGCCTTGACACAGAAAATACGGCAAGTTCTAGAAGATAATTACATGCATGATATCACACATTTAAAAGAAACTGTAATATGGTGTTTATACAGTGAAGTTCAAGTCTCACGGTTTAGGCAAATGGTTAAAAACAACAAGCTAAGCAATCTCAAGTCATTCATGCTTCGTTTCCTAACACATCATGTGCACTATCAACATATTTTTTCAGAAAATTTCTATCATCATTGGCCACATTGATTAACACATTTCACTTAAGCTCGTTGATCGAAAGACACAACAACGAAAACAAAAGACACGATAAAAGCCCCAAAATATAAAAACTTGCACGACAAAACAAAAACATAAAAAGGACTCCACAACCAAATACACTCTTCCACTCCCCCAAAACTTATTGTGAAAAGTGTGAAATGGAGGCAATAAGGTTTGCAGAAAAGAGTGGTTGGTAGAGACCTTACCTCATATGCCGCGCTACTCCGGTGGCGGATAGAATCCTCGCTATTGATCCCATCGCCGCATCATCTCCATCATTTGACGTTGGTGTTCTTGATGCGCCTGGTGTTGGGCGAGGAGGGCCTGCTGTTGGGCGAGGAGGGCCTGCTGTTGGGCCATCATGAAGGTTAGGCTCCCGTCGATGTAGTCTAGACGACCATCTATGCGATCCAAACGCTCATAAATCCTGAGATCGCCTTGGTTGGGTGGTGGGTGCAACGCCACCACCCTCTGCACCACCTCCTATTCTCGCCTCTTCCTCGTGTTCTTCCTCTACCTCTCCTTGCACATTTAAACGCTGAGCTCATCTATAGTGAAATTGTGAGCACATGTTCCAATTGGCGTCAGGTTGCCCAATGGTGCTTAATCCGTGAGATCGGTGTTGGGCGGGGCGAAATATGATCGACCGTTCTTGTCGTAGAGTAGCCGATGTAATGGCTGGTGTGTCTCTTGAGAACGCCCGACATAAAGGTATGACTTGTCCAGAAAATATCCCGAGAGATAGGATTTCGCGAATCGTCACCCCAAAATAATCGGCAATAGGGTGACAAAACCCCAATACAAATCCTCGATTTCGAAACTTCGATCGCATTTGAAAATGTGGGCGAGGAACATGCCGACGCGCATCTTTTGTCGGACTGCAGCACCAATCATGATGCTCATATCTTGTGAGAGGCAGGTGCCGGCATTGGTGCGGGCATGAATTGTGAAGGTTAGGAGGTGGTGGAAATAACGGATGGCAGGGTTCTGGATTGAACTTGCTTTTGCCCTCGAGGCATCATAATACGGAGTCTGCTCCACTGCTGGATCAACAAACAACGGACACATCTCTATGGCCGAGTTCTCTAAATCCACAATGTAACAGCCGTCGGGGCGCCATTGATGATTGCATTCAGCTCATCGACCGAGAGTTGACGGTACTTGTTATCCAATTAGAATGTGATATAATCCGGCGACCCTTGTGTTTTGTGGACGTGGACGGTCGACAGAAATTCCAAAGTTAGGATCATGTACATCAGATAATTCGCTGTTATGACGGAATAGAGACCGGCTCTCTCGGCAAGCCATGTGACCTCATTGGCGATCCCCATCGCTTGACAGGTCTCGATGCACATGAATCGGCAATGTCGGTGCTTCAATTGCACCAACCTCGTCCAAAGGTCCCGTGAAGAGGGACTCAATAGTCGCACCCCATAAGTCTGGGGATGGAACTCATCTATCGGCTCCTCGTGTGAGAATGAAACGACCACCTTTCCTTTGTGCTTGCTTCCGGATGTACGCGGCATATTATACCTAAAAACGATATTTCAAAGTTAGCTTATGTACTTTTGAAAAGATGCAATATAAACGTCAACCCATATCGAAATATAGCTCCCCCAAACTTAGAAATAGTAAAATTCCTTCCCCATAATAACATATGTTCGTATAAGGCATAACAAGGGAGAGAACCGCACATAAAAGTTGAAAACACGTGAAAACACAACAATCCAGGGTCCTCGCGGCTAACCTCATGATCGCGAGGGTGGTCACGAGGCACAACCGCACCACAGACGCCATGGCCAGGCTAGCGGTCGCGAGCCTGGTCGCGAGACGCAACTGACAGCTAGGGTTCACGATTTTAGACCCCCAAATCAACAATGTAGGTCAATTACTTCCACAATACATGACAATGAACACCATTACACCTAACATTGTAAGAAGCATGCTCGAAAACCATGTAAATCTAGCAATATAGGCTATAGTTCCTCAATTCTTCAATATTCCACACCAAGAAGATATAATTGGTAAAACACTTCTAATTCATGCTAACAAGCCTAAAATCTAAGAAGAATTGAACAAATGAAGCTTACCTTGAGTGAAATTGACGAGAAAGCACAAGAAAATGAAGAGCAAAGGTTTTGAGTGCTTGAGAGTGAGTTATGCGTGTGTGAAGTGTGAAAATTGGGGGAGAGTTTAAAATTATCAAAATGTGGGTCGACGTGCGGGTCTCGGGCGGGTCGGACTCACTGGCCGAGCTCATGGTCATGAGCTCGCCAACACGTTTCGCCCACTTTCTCGCGGTCGTGAGGGTGGTCGCTAGTCGTGGCCAATTCTTTTCCAAGCGTTCTGCCCACTTTCTCGCGGCCTCCCTCACGGTCGCGAGGGTGGTCACGTGTTGCTTTTTCTTTTTATGTTTTAATAAAAGCAATTATACTTTGGGACATAAAAACCACCAACAAGACACGACACAACAAAAACAAAGAAAACAAAACAAGCAAAACGAAAACATAAAGATGTAAATATGTTGGGTTACCTCCCAACCAATGCTAGATTTTTCGTCGCTAGCTCGACGTTACCTCTTATCATGGTTCATTAAGCTTGGTCACCTTGACTTGCGGTTGAAGTGTGACTTGAAATAGATTTGAGGTACCGCCTGCTCACCTTGAAAATATTACCACTCGAGTCTAGCAATTCATAGCTCTCATCGGGCATGTGCTCGGTGAGAGATGATATGGCCATGACCATCTTGATTTCAGACTTTCGAAGAGACAGAGTCGGGCATTGTAGAGAAAGGCTTCATTACCCGTGAGAACTTTGGGTCGAGTAGTAAGGTCGTGGAATTTCCTTGCTCTTTCCTCAGATATCCGAGAGTTCTTGAACACTTCGTTTCTCCACTGTCGAGCTCTAACGAGCTTGTTTGTCTCTCATCAACCCGCCTCCTTAAAGTCCATGTTGATTCTCCTCAGGCCCAATAAGCTTTATGTTCCAACTCAACCGCAAATGGCAAGATTTTCCAAATACCGGTTGATATGGAGATAGACCTATAGCGCTTTGTAGGCGTCTAGTGAGCCCAAAGAGCATCATCCAATTGTTTGGCCCAATCATTCCTATGGACAACCGATTTCTCTAGAATTCTTTTGATCTCTTTATTTACGAGTTCGACTTGCCCATTCGCTGCGGATGATATGGAGTGGTGACTCTATGCTTTACGCCATACTTAGCTAGACATCGCCTAGCCACTTGTTGTTGAAATACAACCCTCCATCAGCGATCAACGCCTAGGCACCGCAAATCGAGTCAAAATATTTTTGTGTAGAAATTTAATAACAACCTTGAGTTGTTGGTGGCGGGAATCGCCTCCACCCATCGTGATACGATTCCACAGCAAGCAAGATGAGGTGAAACCACAAGACATGGGAAGCGGACCCATAAAGTGAATTCCTCATACATCAAATAATTCCACTTCCATGATGCTCTTCGCGGCATCTCATCCTTCTTGGTGACGCTCCCAATCATTTGACAACTATCACATTTCTTCACAAATTCTTGGAAATCCTTGAAGATCGAAGGTCAATAAAACTACTTAGTAAACCTTTCTTTGCAGCTTCGTCATTGCAAAATGTCCTCCATTCGAGAACTGTGGCACTCGTGGATTATGTTCTCTCATTCTCCTAGGGAACACAATGACGATCAAGCCATCGACACATCGGCAAGAAAGATAGGATCATCCCAATAATAGCGATTGGCGTCGTGAAGGAACTTCTTTTCTCGATGATGACTACACGAAGGAGGCATTACTCCAATCACCAAGTAGTTCAAAAAATCTGCGTACCATGGCGTATGATCAATGATGCTCAAAATGTGCTCGTCTGGGAAGTTCTCCTTGATCCCAATTCTCTTATCTTCTTATTCGATTGGTTTCTCTAATCTCGATAAGTGGTCTGCAACCACATTCTCGCATCCCTTTCCATCTTTGATTTCCATGTCGAACTCCCGAAGAAGGAGAATCCACCTCACCAATCTCGGCTTCGAGTCTTTCTTATTGAACAAATAGCGAATGTCGGCATGGTCGGTGTGGACAATAGTGTGGGTTCCCACCAAATAAGGTCTAAACTTATCGAAAGCGTAGACCACTACAAGTAATTCTTTCTCCGTGGTGGTGTAGTTCATCTGAGCCGAGTCGAGTGTCTTACTCGCATAATATATGACTCTGAATAGCTTATCTCTTTTTTGTCCCAACACGGCTCCCACTGCCCAATCACTAGCATCACACATGAGCTCGAATGGTTGGCTCCAATCAGGTGAGACCAAAACTGGGATCGATATCAGAGCTTGCCTCAATTTCTCCAACGCTCCCAAATAATCGTCGGTGAACACAAACTTTGTATCTTCTCGATCAATCCACACAACGGCTTCATGATCGCAAAAAAGTCCTTGATGAATCTTCTATAAAAGCCGGCATGTCCGAGAAAACTCCTCACTGATTTGACAATTGTGGGAGGAGGCAGTTTCTCGATTACAACAATCTTCGCTCGATCCACTTCCAAACCCTTTGCAGAGACTTTGTGGTCAAGTACCACACCTTCATTTACCATGAAATGGCACTTCTCCCAATTGAGCACTAGATTCATCTCCTCACATATGTGTAGCACTTGGGACAGATTGTGGAGACAATGGTCAAAAGAAGAACCAAATACGGAAAAGTCGTCCATGAACACTTCCATAATATTTTCAATCAAGCCATGGAAGATGGACATCATACATCTTTGGAACGTAGCTGGAGCATTGCACAATCCAAATGACATTCTTCTATAGGCAAAAACTCCATATGGACACGTGTACGCCGTCTTGTGCTGGTCTTCTAAGGCGATGGTAATCTGGTTGTACCCCGAGTATCCATCCAAGAAGCAATAGAACCCATACCTCGCCAGTCTGTCCAACATCTGATCAATGAAGGGCAAGGGAAATGGTCCTTCCTCTTGGCTACATTCAGAGCACAATAGTCAATACATACTCGCCATCCCATCACAAGTCTTATTGCTACAAGCTCGTTCTTCTCGTCTCTAATCACGGTGACACCCCCTTTCTTGGACACCACTTGAGTTGGGCTCACCCACTCACTGTCTGATATAACATATATCATGCCCACGTCTAATAGCTTCACAACTTCCTTCCTCATGACCTCTTGCATTGCCAGATTTAGGCAGCGTTGAGGTTGCACCTTAGGTTTATACTCATTCTCTAGTAAGATCCGGTGCATGCAAATCGAAGGGCTGACCCCCTTGATATCTGAAATAGTCCACCCAATCGCAGACTTATACTGTTTCAGCACGATCATCAATTTCTTCGACTCTTCCTCTGTCAGATCTAAAGAAACTATAATCGGACATGTCTCGTCGTCACCTAGAAAGGCATACTGAAGGTGGTCAGATAACTCTTTCAATTCCATCTTAGGTGTGTTCTCTTCCATCGCCACCACAACATCATCTCCTCCAATCGGCTTCCTCACGTCTAGATAAGGCACTGACTCCTCGGGGAGGGCCTTGACTTCTTCGATGGCTTCAAGATACTCTAAAATCTCATCACACGCCACATCGAGGTTTGAGGGTGAGAAAATCGAGTTCTGTATATAAAACTCCACCGGATCAAATGAATGTAAATGTATGGAAGGCAGCTGCTCTATAGCTCGACATTCGTCCATCATCTTCTCTTCAGGTTGCTTCATCGCATCATAAATAGAGATTTTCATCTCCTCATCGTTGACCCTGAAGGTGAGATCTCCATCCTGCACGTCGATCAATACTCTGCCTGTAGCTAGGAATGGTCTCCCAAGAATAAGAGACGTGTTCCCATCCTTTGGCATGTCGAGAACTACGAAGTCTGCAGGAAAGATGAAGTCTCTAACCTTCACGAGCACCTCATCCAGTATTCCTTTCGGATATGTCACCGATGTGTCTGCCATCTGGAGAGCAATGGTGGTCGGCTTGATCTCTCTAATCTCCAGTCTATTGAATATGGACAACGGCATCAAGTTCATGCTTGCCCCTAAATTGCACAATACTTTGGAGAATGTCTGCCCTCCAATGACACTCGCTATTGTGAAGCTGCCTGGATCCTTCTGTTTGAGCGGCAACTTATTTTGCAGCACAACACTGCACTCTTGAGGCAAATTTATCGTCTCGAACTTTCCCAACTTTTTCTTATTGGCTACTGCATCCTTCAGAAATTTTACATACCCCGGCATGTCTCTGAGTGCATCAAGTAATGGAATGTTGATGTGCACCTTCTGAAACATCTCCATAAACCGGGTCAGCTTCTCATCATACTTTGGCTTGGCTAGCCGACTCGGAAACGGGATCGGAGGAGTATAGGTTGGATATTTCTTCATTGGGACCGCCTCGCGGCCATCCTCGCGATCGCGAGTGAGGTCGCTAGGCACACAAGTTGCATCTGCTGTCTTCTTCGCGGCCGGGCTGGCAGTCGCCAGCTCGATCGCTAACTCCTCGGCAGAGCTCTCTAGACATTTTCTCGCGGCCGGTCTAGCGGTCGTTGGTTCGGTCGCAAGATTCTCTGGAAAACGCTCTGCCTGATTTCTCACGACCGGGCTCGCGGTCGCGAGCTCCTCCTCGTTCAGCCCATTTTTGGCGTTTCGCTCCGGGTGGTTCTGATAAGCTTTTCCACTCCTTAATTGAATGGCATTGCAATGATTTTCCGGGTTTACCTTCGTATTACTCGGAAATTGGCTCGACCTGTGTTTCCCATTCTGTTGTGCGGCTATTTGACTAATTTGATTTTCCATCATCTTCATGTGCTTCCCCATAGCCGTCACAGTAGACTCCAAATGAGTTATCTTCTGCCCAGTGTTGCTTATAAACGAATTCTTCTGCGTCGCCAATTGTTGGTTGCTCACAACCAACTGTTGCATCATGTCCTCCAAGCTCTGCTTCTTCGCTTCTTGAATCATTCCATTCTCAGACCGAGAAGCCTCATGAGGTTGTCAAAATTGTTGGGGTTCAGCATACGAGAAATTTGGATGATTTCTGTTGTCCGGATGGTATGCCGGGTTTCCTCCAGGACGGTTCCTCTGATTGATATAATTCACGTCCTCCGCCTTATTCATATCCGACTCGGCAGCATTTATGTGAGCCACCCCCTTTGCTTTTCTCTCCTTCTCGAATTGACTTCTCAGAAGAGTGAACTGCTCCATAAGATCATCATACTTAGAATCGACTTCGACGGTAGCTGCCTTTACCACATGTGTTCTCTCCATAAACCATTGATAGCTATTAGCAGCCATCTCTTCTAAAATCCTGCTAGCATTCTCCACGCGTCGGTTCAACAAGCATCCTCCTGCCGATGCATCCACAATGCTCCTCGTGTGAGGTATCAGTCCATTATAGAACTGCGTGATCTGTTGCTCCCTGAAGAATCCATGTTGAGGGCACTTTCTCAATAAACCCCTGAATCTCTCCCACAACTCGAACAATGATTCATCTCCTAGTTGGGAGAAGTGGGAGATCTCGGCTATAATCTTATGCGCTTTAGCCGACGGAAAATATTTCGAGAGAAACTTCTCGCAATGTTTCCCCCAACTGTTTATACCAGTGCGGTCCAGGCTCTTGAACCAATCCTTCGCCTGATTGCAAAAAGAAAATCCGAACATGCGCATCCGGATCGTATCTTGTGGCACCCTATTTTGCTTGATGGTGTCACATATGTCAAGGTGTGTCTCGAGATGTGCATTCGGATCTTCTGTCACTCATTCCCCGGATTGCTCTAATTGTACCATACTGATCAGGGCCGGCTTCAACTCAAAATTATTTGCATTTACTTCTGGGCTCCATCCACCTCCTTGGAACTGCTAAGTTGGTGGTCGGTACATATAGTTCAACGGTCTCGTCTCTGGAGCAGGGACAAGGAGTCCCATGCTCGTCATCTGGCGCTGCATCTCATTAAATTCTATCAGAAGACGTGCAGCCTGCTCAGGAGGTACACCCCCGTTGGGAGGCACACCCCCGTTGTTCGGATTCGCTGCCATCTCTTGCCTTCTTCTTTCTCGTCTCCCTCTCCTTTGGGTACTTTCGATTTCTGGATCTAGAGGTTGCTCAGGAGGTCCCTGGGACCTTGTGATCATAAACTACCTGGAGAGAAATGGAGAAATTAGATCCGGCAAGTAAAACAAATAAAATAAAATTACAACTTGAATTAATAATTCCAAATCGTCAAGTTATTCCTATATAATCTAAACAATCCCCAGCAACGGTGCCAAAATTTGATCACACTATTTTCTAACACGAAAACGTAAGTAGATAGGTAAGTCGAGTATCGTATCCACAGGGATTGTAACGCGAAAATACAAAATCTAACTCAATAATCCTTCATCATTATCCAAGTGACAAATTTGGTTTTGAAAAGGGTTTAGGACTTCGAATATTAACTTCAAAGTCAAGAGCAAATAAAACAAATAAAGAAAACAATAAAAACTCAAAGAGATAATAAGACTAAAAGATAGGGATGTATTAATTCTACCCACAACGCATGTTTATCCCGCTTCCTATTAACTAATTTTAATCCAGATAAGATGGAAGATCACATATGTAACCAACAATTTCGATTCGACAATTGTAAGAGATTACTAATTTTCCCCACATCATACGCCTCTAGGTGAAAATTAGCAACTCCAAAACGATCACAAATAATATGCTTCCTATGAATGTTCCTATCTCACCGCGACTCAAGCTTATTCAGACAGTATTCAAGATCGATTGACAATTAAAGCAAGTAATATTTAATCGAAACTAGATATGCATCAAGATTGATCGAAATTAACACATATTATTAAGCACCAAGAATCACAAATCAATGCCTGGAAGGTAAATAACAACTAGCGAGTGAATCACGACACTTAGGATAGAATCATACAAACCCTAGGATTAGAATAAGAATTTAGCTGACATAATAATTGAAATAAAATATGAATTAACTATAGAAATAGAAATTATATAAATAAAACCCGAAGTGCGGCGCTCAAGAACAATTGTTGGGTTCAGATCCCAACCTAAGCTAAGACGGAAAATATGGAATTCGCTCGAAGAAATCGCTCCAAAGTGATAACAATGCGTAGAACTAATGTAGAACAAAGAATATCTAATGTCGAGATCAAATTAAAGGAAAGCTAGAGTGAAAATATGTGAAAACTCAAGAAAATCAAGAAAATCATCTAAAATCGGCAGAGGCGAGAGCAATGCCTAGGGTATATATAGCGCAGTCGAAACCCTAATTCGTGCCCATCCGCCTGTCCGTGGCCGAGCTCATGGTCGCTAGCCGATGGCCGCGACTTACGGGTAGTGTGTGTTTGATGAGCTCGCGCCGGGTTCGCGCTCGCTTGGATTGCCTCACGGTCGGGCTCACAGTCGCTAGCTCGGTCGCTAGAAATCGTGCGTGCTTTTTCTTGAGACTCACGGGGTGGCTCGCGATCAAGGCGTTGCCTAGCGGTGGCCTCATGATCGCGGTTGGTCGCTAGTTTCGGTAGTGCGATTCCACGGTGCTCGTGGCCGGGCTAGCGGCCGCTAGGGTGCCCGCTAAGCCCTGATTATTTCCGTCGTTGGTTTGTGCTTCGCTTCATGCTTCGATTATCATCTTATAAGCCTACAAAACATAAAAAAGGAACCCAAGAGCGAGATCTTCCAAAAATAGCTAAAAGCATTAAGATCGACTAAGTAACCGCACTTAATAGATCTAAATTCATCTTAATATATCATCCATAAATGGATAAAAAGCGCTTATCACTTAATAATTTATTTCTTTAGTAAAACTCTAATTTTAGGAAGTTCTATAAAATTCTTTAACTAAAAGATTTTAAATAGTTTATACTTAGTTTTATCAATAAATGTTATCTTGAACCTTAACTTAAGATAAACAATTAATCCAATCTCATTTATAAACTTATCATAAGCTTAGTATGTTTAAATTTCAAAGCATCTTAACAATATACTATACTATATAAAATTTCAACATAGTAAGTTTATCGAAAATCGGTAAATCATTCCCAATTCACCCAAACTTATTCAAAATCCACCAAATCATTACCATATACCTAAAAATATATTTAAAAGCTCAAATCAAACTCAAACTCTTCCATTTATACCATATTCATGTAGGGAAAATTTATTTTAACCCTCTCCCGACGATCCATCTTGGATGTTTAATTCACCATACATTGATTATATACCTAGCATGCACATATATAATTAATTGCAATACGTTGGTATTTTCTCGTGTTTACCTGTGAATTTGTCAGGCAATAATTAGATCAAGACTCGTGCTTTGATCTTCTGGACTGTATCCCGATTGCCTAAACTCCAATGTCGAGTGAGGACAATCAATGGAGAGTACTGCAGAAATTCACCTTCTTTCACACCTTGAGATTTTCGAAAATCCTAACTATTGGAATAGTATAATTTTCGAAAAATTCTCCTCTTAGAATTAAGATTTGATTTTCTCTCACCTTATATTTATAATGCAACCCTAAATCCTTTCTGGATAGGATCTCTGCATATCTAATAAATATAATAATATCTCTTCAGATAGAGAGGATCAAAACTGAGTCCCAAAGGGACTCTCTATGTGGTGGACGAAATTTCTCATTGCTCCAGGCCTGGATGGGCCACCCCAGGGATCAAATGCAAGGAATAAAGATGAGCCTCAAATAAATTAATTATCTTATGTTCAGCCCAGAACATAAATTAATTCATAAACATTTATTCATTCCACTAGAGAATAAATGCTGACTCACCCCTTTATTTCCAAAGTTGAGCCGAGCTCGCACTTAGACTTCACAAATCCCTGTATTTAAGATATCGCATGTCCATTAATTATTTACAGCGTTCTGACTGCTTAATATAAATAATCTCTTTAATTCCTTAAGTAGTACCACTCAACCTTATTATTGTACTTGAGATTACTCAACCTGCAGGGTTTAGTACAATAAACCTTTTGAGCTCCTTAAGGGGACTTCATCATCCTAAACGGATATGGTGACTCGATACAGGTAAATAGCATGACATACAAGCACTGTCACCATCTAAGATGCGAAGAATATTGAGTTTTCTCATGTAACCCTCACCCATAACAAGTCAAAGTGATGGTCAGCAACTCATACTCATCTAAGACCTTATCGAGGTTTAGATCAACGTAAAGTCACCGAGATCTAAGTTCTTCACGACGGTCAGATAGAACAACTCATCTCACTGTGATACATCAATACGCCGAGACGCATCAAGATAGACAAGCAACCAAGTCAAATCACTTCTTATCTATACCATGACTTATACCTACAACTCGTCCTCAAGTTATCTCACTATGATTCTTTTTATATCTCATTGCTTCGACCAATCATACTGGACTTACGTGATCTACTACACACTTTTAGAAGTAACTTATATATGAGATAAAGGACATACATATGCAATCAAGTAAACAATTCGGATAGAAGATTGTAATAGTGGTAATGTAAATCATCAGATACATGCTCAACCAAAACCGCTTCCAAAGATACAAATCCAACAATTCATACTATGCCCTTCAACTTCAATATTATGTAAATAAATGAACTTTCAATCAATTAATCAAATTAATTAAAATCAACTCATATACATGCTTATCTATCATCAATTATCACTAATCCATAACCACTTTGAAGCCTACTCAAACCCATCATATAAACTAGATTAAACTTACCAAATTCAACTTTCAACATTCAAGTTCATAAAATCTCATAAATTCAAGTTAAGCATTATTTATAGAGAAAGTTTTATATATATCGAGTTAAGGAATGTCAATTATAGCCACCAACATAAAATGTCAATTATAGTTAACTTATCGGCCTATGGGACTATTATCATCGAATAGTACCAATAGGTCCAACCAATGGTTGGACCTATTGGTACTATTCGGTGATAATAGTCCCAATAAAAAGAAGTTGCTATAATTTGATATTTTTATGTTGGTGGCTATAATTTGACATTCCTTAACTTGGATGACTATATATATGAATTTCCACTTATTATTTATATCCTAAATTTCAAAAATCATATCAAATAAAATCAAGAACTCAAAGATCCTCTAACACCTATTTTTCCGAAAATTATGGAGTTGTATATATGTATTCAATTTATTCCAATCTTCTACTCAATCATGTTTTTTTTCCACTTAATCACATATATATATACTCATTTTAAGCAAATCATAACAAATAATTACAATTAAAAATTAGGGTTTATGCCTCCCTATTTGTTCTTACAAATCTCTATAATTTTAACCATAATCTTTGGTATTCAAGCATTATAAGCATAGAGAAATCAATAAACATACAAAAATTAAACAATTCAACTCTAATTAAATCATGAAATTTTCAAAAATTTAAAGAAGTTTGGGGAGATGAATTTCTTCAAATTTAACCATAAAAATGTAGATTAAATATGGTATTTACCGCTTTTGTGATGATTTGAACTTGATTTTCCACTTGAATTTTGAGAATAATAGAAGAATTTGTGTGTGTGTGCGACCAAAAGAGAGAAATGAGAGAGTTTGGAAGATGATGAATAAGAGTGTTTATTCTAGAAGATATATATTTGACTTTATTTTTTTCATTTATTCATTTTTTCTTATTTGTTGCTAATTTCTAGAATATTCTATAAATTATCTTCTAAATATTATTAATATTGGACATTAAAATTCTTTAATAATAAAAACTCAAAATTCTCATTAATACTCCCCCCGTTCCCCATATTCCTTCCTAGTATTCCATTTTGGGACGTCCCCCAAAATTCTTCCTATTCTATTTATGGAAACTATCTTTCCAACTTTACCCTCAATAATATTCTTTAATTACACATTTTACCACCCATGGCCCACCACTATTTCTCTTTTCTATCCTCAACAACTATTTATTTACAACTTTACCACCTCCGCCCACCACTAACTAATTTAATACTCCTCCGTCCCATTTAAATGTCTCTACTTTCCTTTTGGGTTGTCCCATTACAAATGTCCCATTCCATTTTAGGAAATAATTAACCCTTCAAAAGTGTGGACCCTACCACTTTTAACACTTTAACTACTTTATACCTTTCTCCTAAATAACCGTGTCCAAAAGAAAAAGACGTTTTAAGTGGGACGGAGGGAGTATTATATTAATGTGGGACCCCTATTCCACTCACAATAACTCAACAACTTTTATTAAAACCCGCACTCCATATTCCTAGGAAGGAAAATGGGGGACGGAGGTAGTATAAAGATCCAAAACAAATAAATCAATTATTGGAATACAACTATATAAATATGGATTTAACTCTTTTATATACAAATAATCAAATAATCATTCTATTTATTCTTAAACTTTCAAATATTATTATTTTTAAAAATTCCCTATCACTAAGTATTAATAAAATAAAATCATTAGACCACTTAATAGTTTAACCATTATTCAATTTCATTTTATAAATAAATTTCACATAAACGATAATTAATACATTTCTTATAAGCATTTCTATTTAAAAATAATTTTCATTCAAGCATATAATACTAACCATATATTTCCTATTTTATCTTAATAGAATTTATTTCTAAATAAGATTTACATTTTCTAAATTCTATTTCTTCGATTAACACTTAATCGAATTTTTATTTCTTTCTCATTTATTACGCATTTCTTTATAGATTTTTAGGGATGCAATGCCTTTAAGCCCCTAATTAGTACTTAATTAGGCTCTAACTAAGACTATAAAATTTTCAGGTTACTATAGAACCGAATCCATTTTATCTTGATTTATTTCTTATTTGTCTTAGTTGTTTAATTGTTTCCTTATTTAATTCTCTCTCTCCAATTTAAGACGTGGTGGCCATACCAAACTCGATCTTTAGGAAATCGAATTCAGTAACTCGTTCTTTGTGGTTCGACCTTTGCTTGTTGCTATACTAATCTTGATTCTTAGCAGGATTATAGAAATTATTTGGTGGTAAACGACGTCCAGTTTGTTCTATTGGATGAGTGTTTGTGAGGTAAACACTATTGTGCTTTCTTTGTAAAAGAATTATTATACTCTTGATTAAAGGTTGTTTAGAATAGGGTTGGGTAGTGAGCGAATCGTGTACACAATCAATTTGGTGCATTGTTTAATACTGTTTTGTGTTGATTCTTCATGTGTTTATGCGTGTCGTTTCCCGTGAATTATTCTATTTCTGCTGTTGTGTTTTAATTAGTATTTATTGATTCAGACTTATTTGGTTTGCTTCGAAGTTTTTATAGGAAACAGTGTCAAATAGAAAAAAATGGATATGAGAAGGATAGATGTTAAAGAACATCTCGATAGGAGTCCATAGGGGCAAACGAATCGTAATTCGGAGTTCGAACGAGAGAGAACAGAGCGAAACAACAAAGTTGCGCACAGGCATGCGCGGGCGCCCAACGTCGGCCGTGTAACGACCCGACTTCCGGATTGACGGATGACCCCACAAACCAACACAAGTCTTTTTGGTGTGCTTTGTCCTCACTCACACACTCCCCGAGAAAACTTTTCAGGTGGTTACCCATCCCACAATTGCTCCAAGCCAAACACACTTAACTTTAGAGTTTTTATGAGATGGACTTCCGAAAACAAGAAGATACAGAGAAGATTAGCATGGCCCCTGCGCAAGGATGACACGCATAAATCGAGAAATGGTCCAATTTTTTTAATCATGTGACACATGGGGTAGAAGTACGGAGTGATCGTCGGTGCGGAGGCATGGACAAGGAGCGGCTCTAATTAAGGCTTCAAAGTGGAGGGGTACATGAATGAACCGAAACGCACCGGAATGAGAGAGATTTCGAGAATATGCATGTATGGGACTACATATTTGAGGAGAGTTTAAAGGATTTGATATGTGATACTCATACCAACAAGATGTATCTTTTTTCGGGAGTCCATCTCATAAAAACTCTAAAGTTAAGCGTGCTTGGCTTGGAGCAATTATGAGATGGGTGACCCCCTGTAAAGTTTTCTCAGGGAGTGTGCGAGTGAGGACAAAGCACACTGAAAAGACTTGTGTTGGTATGTGGGGTCAGCCATCAATCCAGAAGTCGGGTCGTTACAAATGGTATCAGAGCAGAACCTCTCCCAATACGGTGTGGTTCGAGGATGAACCAAGCATAAGTTGGTGGGCATGTGATGCCCGGGATAGAAGTACAGAGTGATCGTCGGTGCGGAGACATGGACAAGGAGCGGGTCCGATTAAAGCTTCAAAGCGGAGGGGTACATGAATGAACCGAAATGCACCGGAATGAAAGGGATTTCGAGAATATGCATGTATTGACTACATATTTGAGGAGAGCTTAAAGGATTTGATATGTGCTACTCATACCAACAAGATGCATCTTCTTTTCGGGAGTCCATCTCATAGAAACTCTAAAGGTAAGCGTGCTTGGCTTGGAGCGATTGTGAGATGGGTGACCCCCTGAGAACTTTTATCAGGGAGTGTGTGAGTGAGGACAAAGCACACTGAAAAGACTCGTGTTGGTCTGTGGGGTCAGCCATCAATCCAAAAGCCGGGTCGTTATAGGCCGCTCGCTGGGTGCTACTACCCCAACGACGGCCTCTTCTCCGGCCGCGTCTCCAGTGCCGGCTTCGTCTGAAGCTTCTCACCTTGCCCCTCCGTACACCCAGCGACGGCCACGTAGTGTCGGATTTATCTCAAGCCTCTCGCCTTGGCCCCATGCTTGTAGCGGTTGCATCCTCAATGTTGGCCTCGTATGAAGCTTTCCGCCTTGCCCCCCATCCTACACCCAACGTCGGATCGCCGCTCCGGCTGCGCAACCCAACACTCACTACATCTCCTCGGACAAAGACTGCGCACGATTGCCCACTCAACGTCGGCCACACGGCAGATCACCTCTCCGACCGTGCCACCCAGCTCCCACTTCATCTTTAAATGAAGAGCTTAAAGCTTAATTAATATAATTTAGGCTCTAGAAATAAAATAGTTTTGGCCCGTAGATACTAATGGTAAATAATAAAGGGTCGGTTACATTTTCTTTTTATAGAAGAAACAGACCCTGCTCTATTGTATTTAATAGATGTTCATTACCCAATTAATTAAATCTTTGGGCTAATTAAAACAAATTCATCCCATTCTATACTCCTTAAATTCGAACTTGGGTCAAAGGAAGAAATAAGTTCAGCCCAACTCCATTGTTTTTATTTTCCTCAACTAATCTTAAATAAGATAAGCCCAAAATCCCTTTAATAAATTTTTATCCCAACTTTTTCGGCCCAACTTAGAGCCCTAAACAAAATAAAATACAAGCCCAACCCAAATAAAATTAAAAGCCCTAGACTACCCATTACCTTCCCTCCCGAATCTGATCTCTCTCTCTCTCTCTTTCTCTCTCTCACCTTACACACATCAGGCGCACACACAAACACACAACCTTCTCTCGCTATTCTCGCGTTGCGCAGCTCACGTGGCGTATCGCCATCGATGAGAGCCACCTTCACCGGCACGGCTCCCGCCTCTCCCCATTCTTTTCTTCTTTTTCAATCTCTCTTTAATCGGATCTTTCGCTGCCTCTCACTCCGGTGAACGGAGAACAGCCAACATCTCTCATTCCCTGTCTCGCTCTCTTTCTTATCCTTTCTATCGGACAAATTACTTTTAGAGAAATACATCTGTGGTGAAGAATAATACCTTTGTTGTGAATGATAAACCCTATAAGCTCTAGAAAAGAAAAGAAAAAGCAACGATAAGTTCACTATGTGTTTTGAGCATAAAGGGTCGTTAATCAAAGTATAGGTACCTTATGAGGATAAAGCGTCGATTTAGTACGTTGGAAAGAAGAGGAAAATGGACAAAGTCCATATGTGTCGAAAAGTATAAATGGGGGTGCTTGGAATTCTATCGAGTCACTTAGCCATATATTATCCTACCTTAACCAATGTGCCTACTTTATAACCTATGAAAGGACATTTTTGATCCTTATTTGAACACATTTGACGCGGTGGAGATATTAGAGAAATGGAAAGCCTATGGTAAGATGTTGCATTGCATTGATCTGTGAGTGTATACACGTCCTTAATTTCTTTATGAGTTTGAGCGTATCCTCTATATTTTACACACATGCCGTTGTGAGGGTTGAATTAAATGAGTTTTTGCCCTCAATGGTTGTTTGTGTTGAGTTGACTAACGTCGTCATGTGCGCTAATGTTTTTGAGCGTTAATATGTTTCTGAGGCTTAGAATGGTTATCATCTTTGCTACGCTCGTTGATCTTTTCGTTGTGTCTTTCTGCTTTGGTTTTGTTTGAGGACAAACAATGATTTAAGTTTGGGGGGTTTGATAAACGCGCATTTTACACGTTTATTGTTGATATTTAAAGATGAGTTTAGATCATTTAATGTGCGTTTATGTATCGGATCTTAATGTTTTATCTATTTCTAGAAGATACTGCTCTTGGGTGTTCTTTTGGTGTTGTGTAGGTCCATATGTTGAAAATCGAAGCAAGGAACGAAGCACGAGCCAAAATGCACAAGCTGCCTGCTTTTAGCGACCAGCCTAGCGGTCGCTAGGCAAGCCAGCGAGCGCCAAGACCAGACGCGACCGCGACCGCGACCTCGTGCACGCGAGCAAGCCCCAGCGCCGAGAAGTCACTGTACGATTTCTTGCGACCATGGCTAGCGACCGCTAGCTGGGCCATGAGCCAACCATCGGAAGAGGCGATCACCGCGAAAAGAGCGCGAGACATACCTAGTGATCGACCTAACGATCGCGAGGAGCGGTCGCGAGACGCAGCGGCAGAAGGAAAAATTAGGGTTTGGGGTGTGCTTATATATATGGCAACACCCCCTCGCGCCCCCAACTTAGCACACACGTTCCCATACCTCTTTTTCTGAGTTTTTCATCAGTTTTTACAATTTTTAGCTTTGGCTTCCATCTAATTTCATTCTAGAGTTTAGTTGAGCATTGTTCTTCGTTTGTTTTACATTTTGTCCGATCGTTTTTCGTTGTTTTCCGTTTTTCGCTTGGGATTGGATTCAAGACCAACCATTGTTCATCCAACGCTATTATCCGGGTTTTATGCATTTAATTTCCGCTTTTATGATTTATTCGTATTTTATTCCGTTTATTATGTCTAGGTAATTTTCCGTTCTAATCCTAGGGTTTGCATGATCCGATCCTATATGTTGTGATTCCTGTTATCGCTATTTACGTTCCAGGCATTGATTCATGATTCTTGGTGCTTATTTATATGTGTTAATTTCTGATCAATCTTGATGCATATCTAGTTGCCAGTTAATTACGTAACTGTGTTAATTGTCAATCGATCTTGAATGCATGATACGATATTCGTAGGAAGCATATTCTTTGTGATCTGTTTGGAGTTGCTTGTTTTCACCTAGAGACGTAACAGTAATAGGGAAAACTAGTAATCTACAGCCGCAATTGTCATAACAGAAGTTGTCGGTTATATATGTGATCTTCCATCTTGTCTGGATTAAAATTGGTTAATAGGAACAGGATAAACATACGTTGTGGATAGGATTAATGCATCCCTAGGGTTAGTCTTCCTTATCTGTTTTTACCATCCGAGTGTTTGTTTGCTTTATTTTATTTCCTGCATGGTTACATCTGCTTTGGATTAAATTCCGAAGCCCTAAAATCTTACCAAACCAAATCTGTTGCTTGGATAATGATGAATTCTTGTTGAGTTAGCTTCTATGTTTTCGCATTACAATCCCTGTGAATACGATACTTCACTTACCCTATACTCCCACTTTTTAGTGTTAGAAAAGTGAGCGATCATTCTCGCCAGAGCATCAGTGACATCTTCTTCGATATTCCTTCTAAAACAAGTAAGTTATTTATGGCTTCTTCTTCTTCTGAGAAGGAGTCTCACGGCCGCGACGGCCGTGATGTGTCAGTATCGTCACCGGATTCGCCGATCGTTGTAGAAGTTTTTACCATTGATTCCCCCCTTCCTTCTTCGTGTAGAGTAGCTTTCCCACCTTTGAGGGATTTTGGTAGGGTTTTTTCGTTTCCTTCGTATCTAGAATCCCCTGTAATAATAGAGCTTGCTTCGAGATTTTTTATTCCAAAATCTTTTGAGTTGGTCGCTCCCCGATCGGAGGATAGGGCCTGCGCCCCTCCGGAGGGTTTTGTTACGGTATAAGAGGACAACCTTAAGTGCGGTCTTCGTCTTCCTTTTCATACGTGTTTGCCGAATCAAGCAACAAAGTTCGGCATACCACTTGCCCAAATAATGCCAAATTCTTTTCGGCAGTTGACGGGCCTTGGTGTCTTTGCCCATCGTCATAATTTTCCTCTCACCCTAGGGCTGGTCCTTAGGTTTTTCCAGTTTAAATCTAGCTCGGGGTGGTATTATTTATCACCTCGTCGTAGTTTCAAAATAAAAACGAAGTCAAAATCTGAACCGGAAGTAAGTTATTCTTTTCTGCTTCGATGAGGCCTTCGGTTAAATGCGGAATACGGGAAGTCGGTGGATGAGGTCGTGATGACAGCCTTCCGGTGGCCTCGAGGAGTCGCTGGACAGGGCGGCCTTGTTGAAGTTTTTTCAGAGCCGAGCTCGTCATTGCGGGCCGAGCCCTTATGATCCTGCTGCGCTAGTGGCCGGTGAAGGCGAGGCCCCTTATTTCACTTGACTCTTGATTGATTTTTTGCTTTATGTTCTAACTCGTATTTATTTTAACTTGCGGTGAACTTCCTTACCTCGAAGAAGAGGAAGAGATTGAGGTCCGACCTCGAGCCATCCAATGTAGCTCCGAAGATTGTGCCTGTAGGGAAATCTGATTTTATATGCCTAGCATGCACCTATATAATTAACCATTTCTCCCGAGGATCTATCTTGGATGTTTAATTCACCATACATTGATTATATGCCTAGCATGCACCTATATAATTAATTGCAACACGTAGGAGTTTTCTCGTGTTTACATGCGAATCTGTTGGGGATGAATAGATCAAGACTCGTGCTTTGATCTTCTGGACTGTATCCCGTTTGCCTAAACTCCAATGTCGAGTGAGGATAATCTATGGAGAATGCTATAGAAAATCACCCTCTTTCCTTCTCTCAAGATTTTCGAAAATCTCACTATTTTGGGAATAGAATTCTCGAAAATAATGCTTTAGGATTAGCCTTGATTTTCTCTCTCATCTTATATTTATAATGCACTCCTAAATCCTATCTAGATAGGATCTATGCATATCTAATAAATATAATAATATCATTTAGGATAGAGAGTATCAAGTTAGAGTCCCAGTAGGACTGAGAGAGAGATGGGCGATTTTCACCTTAGCTCCAGGCCTGGATGGGCCAGCCCAGGGATCAAATGCAAGGAATAAAGATGGGCCTCAAATAAATTAATTATCTTATGTTCAACTTTAACATAAATTAATTCATAAACATTTATTTATGCCACTATGAGAATAAATGCTGACTTACCCTTTATTACCGAAGGTGAGTCGGGCTTGCACTTAGACTTCTGAATCCCGTATTTAAGATATCGACGTCCATTAATTATTTACGCTGCTCGACCGCTTAAAATAATTAATATCTTTAATTCCTTAAGTAGTACCACTCAACCTTATTATTGTACTTGAGATAACTCAACCTGCGGGGTTTAGTACAATAAACCCTTTGAGCTCCTTAAGGGACGCCATCATCCTAAACGGATACGGTGACTCGACACGGGTAACTAGCATGACATACAAACCGCCACCACCCAAGATGCGAGAGAATCTTGGGTTATCTCATGTAACCTCACCCATAGCAAGTCAAAGTGATGGTCGAACTCATACTCATCTAATACCTTATCGAGGTTTAGATCAACGTAAGTCTCCGAGATCTAGGTTCTTCACGATGGTCGGATAGAAGAACTCATCTCACCGTGATCCATCAATACGCCGAGACGTACCAAAGATAGACAAGCAACCAAGTCAAGTCACTTCTTATCTACATCGCTCTATACCGACAACTCGTCCTCAAGTTGTCTCGGTGTGATACTTTTATATCTCATTAAGCTCGACCAATCATACGCACTTCGTGATCTACAACACATCGTATGATCTAACTTATATATGGATAAATGGACATACATATATAATCAAGTAAACAATTCAGATATGAGATTGTAATAGTGGTAACAGGAAACATTGTATACAAGCTCAACCAAATTGCTTTTAGTATACAAATCCAACAGTGCCTGAGGCCTCTTCTGAGAGGGCCGAAGAGGTAGTGAGGTCGCCTTTACCCTTGTCCATCTCACGTCCTGACAAGGAGAGGCATATTTCCGCTCCTTCCGACTATGACTGTGAGATCGTCGATACCCAGGTCGCACGTCGGTCCTTCCCCGAGGTAATGCAATTATTTTGCGTCGCCACGGTTATGTATCGATGTATTTGTTTGACATGGTAGACTTACGTATAGGGGACCAATACATGATGGCCGAGGTTGTCAAGATGTCCACCCAAATGAGGCGGCGTACACACAACTGACGACGACGTCCACCCAATTGACGGACTATCTGAATGACGCCGTCGTCCAATTCCAACGGATGGCTCGCGTCGCCAAGGATTTGGAGGAGGAGAAGACCCTCCTCGTCCACGAGGTGGCCGAGGTCGAGGCGAAGGCTCGGGACGCGGTCAAGAGGGAGACCGCAGCTCTGGCGATGGTCGAGGCAGCGAAGGCGGTCGAGGTGGCGAAGACAGCCGAGGTCGGCCTGTTGAAGGCCGAGGTGGAGGCGGCTAGGTGTAGGGAGGCCGAGGCGGCGGCCTCGCAAGGAGAGCTTCTCCGCGCCTTTGCGGAGAGGCTGTTTTTGTCCGGGAGGTTCTCCGGGCTGGCCGATGAGCTGGACGAGGTCCTTAATACGAGCGTGGCAGCGGCCACTCTTGATGAAGTTGCCGAGGATTACCCGAATTTGAATAAGTCCAAGTACGAGTATGAGGTGATGGAGAATGAGGCCCTGCTATGGACGTATGCCGAGGTCCTCGCTGACGGCCTGAAGAGCTTGCCCGTTGTGGAGAGGCTGGCCTCCTCTTCGACTTTTTGCCGCCGAGTCGATGCCTGCAGGCTCGCCGATGGACCGGGACGTCCAGCTCAAAGCTATTATGGCCGATGTGGCTAAGGAGCAGGGGCCGGCGACGACTGCCGAGGCGGAAGTTCGGAAGGAGGCCGAGGAGGTGCGACTGAAGGCTGCTGAAGGGTCGATTGATCCCTTTCTTTCTTTTTTTTTTTTTTTGTAGATCAAATGTACTTATGGCATCATTAGGATGTCGATTTTGACTATGCCTTAAAGGCTTGAATAAAATTCCCAATTTTATTGAAGAATGCTTCTCTTTGTTTTGTCTTGATCTGTTCTCGAACACATTGATATGTCTCCTTGGTGGACCAAATAAAAATTTTGAACCGAGCTCTCGAGCAAAGAGATCGAGGTCCTTCACTGGAAGCGGTGGGCCATGTGCGGAAGAAGGCGATGTGAAATTCGGGCTTCTCAAGAGAAATTTGACGAGCTTCAAGCTCGATTTTTGGAGTTGGAGGCTCGAGATCGCAAAGGATGATGACAAATCGATCATCGAGGAGCACGCCGAATACGAGGCGGTTATTCGCCGAGGTGGTGGAATGACCATCTCCGAGGCCGAAGCCAAAGTTTTAGAGATCGCAGGCCGGTGTTCGAGCTACAGGCGTGAGTACGGTCGGGACTCCTGGCAATTTCAGGAGCAACTTGCCGACCTGAGAAAAATAGGCGGTCTATACAAGACTGTTGTAGCTCGTCATCCGCAACTTGAGCGGGTGCTTCGGTCGACTGCCGAGGCTTCTTCTTCTGCCGAGGCTTTTCCTTCACGTACTAGGATTGTCGATAGACATCCTCAGGAGTTTTATGCGCACGAGAGACGGCAGTTATCGAGTAGCCGGGGTCGGATGGCAAGACATAGAGGTCGAACTGGCCGAGCTCCTGGTGTCGATCGAGGACGAGGTAGAGGTAGGGGTAGGGTGAGCATAGATGAACTGCTGAACCTTGATTTTGCTAGAGATTGGATTAGCTTGTCCCAGCCTCCTGGTCCTTCATCGTCCTCGTAATGCGTTGTATATTTTGGAAATAAGAATAAATTTTTCTTTGCCTTGTGTTGATTTTTCCTTTTTATCAAACACTGTACACATTTCGTCCTCGTAATCGAACGAAGGTAGATCGTCCTCTTAATCAAACAAAGGTAGATCGTCCTCGTAATTAATCGAAGGTAATTCATCCTCGAAATAAATGAAGGTAGTTCGTCCTCGTACTCAAACGAAGGTAGTTCATCCTCGAAATAAATGAAGGTAGTTCGTCCTCGTATTCAAACGAAGGTAGTTCATCCTCGAAATAAATGAAGGTAGTTCATCCTCGAAATAAACGAAGTTAGTTCGTCCTTATACTAAACGAAGGTAATTCATCCTCGAAATAAACGAAGGTAGTTCATCCTCGAAATAAACGAAGGTAGTTCATCCTCGAAATAAATGAAGGTAGTTCGTCCTCATATTAAACGAAGGTAATTCATCCTCGAAATAAACAAAGGTAGTTTGTCCTCGTATTAAACGAAGGTAATTCGTCCTTGTATTAAACGAAGGTAAGAGTTCCTTATTTGTCGAGAAGTGTCGATAGGGGTGGTCCCATCACGCCGCTTATTTTACCCTTTCTTGGGTTTATCATCCTCTTAGAGGGTATTATATAATGGGGAAGAGGTAGTATGCAAGTGACAAATCAAATATGCAAGAAAAAGATTTTATTAATGAAACACGACGAACAAGAGAAAAGGACTTAAAGACACGACTTAACAAGACTAAATGAATAATTTTTCTTTTCGACACTTATGAAAATATCTCTTAAGATGAATGATGTACCACGATGAGGTATTTGCTCACCGGATAAGTGGGCGAGCTTATATGACCCTTTTCCGAGGACTTCTTCAACTCGGTATGGTCCTTCCCATGTAGCTTCTAACTTGCCGAGCTTTTGACTTTATGAATCCGTTATTTCAAGTACGAGGTCGCCACTTGGAATTATCGGATTTGACCGCGCCGGTTATAATACCGAGCTACTTGTTGCTTGTCACCGAGCTTCTAATATGGCGAGGTCTCTCTCTTCTAGCAGATCCGGGTCGGTCGTAGATTCTCCCATTTGCTTGGTGAGAAATGGATCGACGGGGCTCAAAGATACCGATTACGGGATCATTGCCTCGGTTCCATACACCAAGCGTAGGGTGTTTCTCCGCTCGATGTCCGAGGTGTTGTACGGTATGACCATAAGACTTGTGGCAAATTCTCCACCCAGTTGCCCTTCACTCGGTCGAGGCGAGTTTTGAGTCCCTACACAATTGTCCTGTTGGTGACTTCGGTTTAACCATTTGCTTGAGGATAGGCCACCGAGATGAATTTTTGTTGAATCTGAAGCTCTTGACACCATTCTTTGAAGACCTTATCTGTGAACTGCGTCTTATTATCCGAAACAAGGATATGGGGGATGCCGAAGCGACACACAATATTTTTCCAGATAAAGTTGAGAGCTTTTTTGCTTATGATTTTCACCAAGGGTTCGGCTTCCACCCACTTTGTGAAGTAGTCGATAGCGACAATCGTGAATTGAACCGCCTACGGAGCTTTGCGAGAAGGGCCCACAATATCAATTCCCATTGCATGAATGGCAAGGGTTTTGCATGCCGACGAGGTCGGTTTGAGGTAGCCTCGCATATTTCCATGAATTTGGCACTTGGACACTTCTTTACGAGGTCAATCGAGTATTGGAACATTGTTGCCAATAGTATCCCCATCGCATAACTTTCTTTGATAGCGGCGTGAGGTCCGATATGGCTTCACATGATCCTCATGTACTTCTCGTAGTACGATTCACTCGGTTCGGACCCAAACACCTTAGGAGAGGTGGAGATACGACTTTCAGAGAATTCCTTGCTCAAGTAATGCGTATCGCAAAGATTTGCTCAAGATTTTCCTAGCCTCGAGTCCGTCGTGAGGTAATTCGTCCTTCTCCAAATATCCTCGAATGAGAGTCATCCAATTAGGTTCGCATCGAGACTATGTTGACTTCGACATCGGCATCGTCTATGCTTACATTTTGACTTCTTCATCTTGGCGGGCTCGTTGATGATGAAGCCGCTTGCTTAACGTGTCACCGGCTATTCTCGCTCCTCGATACGAACCAACTGGAAGTATGAGAAAGATTGTTGTAGGCTTTTGGCTTTTCAAGGTATTTCTTCATCCTGCTGCCTTTAGCCTCGTACTTTTCCGAAGATGTGGCTTACTATGACCGAGAATCTTTGTGTACTTGCACATTTCCAGATCTGAAGACTTTGAGCTAGCGAAGTCCCTGCAATTAAGGCTTCATACTCCACTTCGTTATTCGTAGTTTTGAATGTAAATCGAATCGTAGGTAATTTCTGGCCATCTGGTCCTATAAGTTAGATGCCTGGCCCACTTCCCATTTTTCCCAAAGCTCCATCCATATATATTTGCCAACAATTCTCAAAATTATGGGTTCGGCTTCGGCACTGTTTGAGATAGGCTCGGTGGGCTTCGGCTTTTCTGTGAAGTTAGCCTCTACAAGAAAGTGCACTAAGGCGACCTTGATGGTTTGACGAGGCAAAAGAGATAGCGTGTTCACCCAATTTAATTGCCCACTTCGCCACTCTCCCCGAAGCTTCTGGCTTTGTCAACACTTGCCGAAGTGGATGATCGGTGAGAACTTGTATGGGATGTACGTGGAAATAGGGACGTAGTCTCCTTGCAGCATTTACTAATGCCAAAGCGAGCTTCTCTAGAGGTTGATATCTCGTTTCTGGCCCTTTGAGTGCTCGGCTGATGAAATACACAGGGAGTTGACGACGTCCATCATCTCATACCAAAACTGCACTTATGGTTTCATCCGAAGTCGCGAGGTATAGGGAAATGACTTCTCCTTCTTTTAGGACAGACAAAGTGGGGAGTTTGGCGAGGTAGTTTTTGAGATCTTCAAAGGACAACTTGTGTTTATCATCCCAACTGAACTCCGGGGCCTTTTTGAGAATCTTGAAAAAGGGGAGTTGCTTCTCCGCGGCTTTTGAAAGGAAACGGCTCAGTGCAGCTATGCAGCCTGTCAACTTATGCACGTCATGGATGGTCTTCGGCACCTTCATCTCCAAAATAGTTTGAATCTTGGACGGGTTGGCTTTTAATCCTTCTTGTGAAACCCAGCACCCCAAAAATTTCCCAGACCGAACTGCGAATGTACATTTTTGGGGGTTTAGTTTTAGGTTTACTTTACGAAGTAAGCTGAGGACAATCCGGAGGTCGGAAACACATGTGGCTTTCTCCTTACTCTTGATGACGATGTCATCTACATACACCTCCACATTTTGACCGATGTAGGGCTGAAATATCTTGTCCACCATTCTTTGATAGGTGGCCCCTGCATTCTTGAGTCCAAATGGCATCTTCTTTTATGCAAAGACGCCGAAGTCCGTGATGAAGGATGTTTTGGATGCGTCCTCATCACTCATCAAGACTTGGTGATACCCCTTGTATAGATCCAAGAAGCTGAAGACTTCGTATCCGACCAAAGCGTCAACTTTTTTGTCAATATTGGGAAGGGGGTAGCAATCCTTAGGGCAATATTTATTGAGATCGGTGTAATCGATACACATTCGTCATCCCCCTCCTCCTTTCTTGACCATCACCGGGTTGGCTATCCAGGTCGGATACTTGACTTCGAACAGTATGCGTGCTTTCAATAGATGGTTCACTTCGTCATGTATGACCTGATTCCGTTCCGCCGCAAAGATCCGTTGCTTTTGCCGAACTGGTTTGACACTTGGGTCAATGTTGAGCCAGTGAGTAATAATACTTGGTGAGACCCCGGTCATATTGAGGGGTGACCAAGCGAAGACGTCTCTGAATTATCTTAGGAGTTGGATGATCTGCTTTCTTAGTTGAGGTACTTCGGTAGAACCTACTTTGACGACCTTGAGGGGATCATCTTCATACAATACGACCTCTTCTACTGAGCTATCGAGAGCAGACAACGTCCTTTCCAGTTCCAACTCCTTGGGCTTCCTTAATTGCTATGCCTGTGGGTGCTGGGCCGAAGTCCTAGCACCTCTTAAGGCGACCTGCATGCACTCTTTCACTGCTTTCGATCTCCTCGGATCACGCCTACCCTCCTCTTGTGGGGATCTTCATGGTACGTAGAGCACACCGCTCTCACTGCATTTAACCAGTCTCGACCTAGTATCATGTTATATGGTGAGTAGGCGTTTACCACGAAGAATTGTACCACCTTAGTGGAGCTTGTCGGCGCTCTTTCCACTGTGATAGGTAGTTCAATGATCCCCTCCGGGCGCGTCTCTTCTTGCACGAAGCTTCGAAGTGGTAATGGTGCTGGTGTGAGGCGGGCCTCCTCAATCCCCAATTTCTCGAAACACTCCTTGAAGAGGATACTCACCGACGCACCACTATCGACGTACACTCGCCGAACTAACTTGTTGGCGACTACTGCTTGGATTATCATTGCGTCCTGGTGAGGTACCACGGCTGGTACAGGGTCATCCTCAGAAAAGGTGATGGCCTCGTCCCTTTTAAACCTCTTGTTTACAGGTTCACTGGTTCGGGGACTTCGGTTCCCAGCCTTTAGGGAGGACTTCGTAGTACCGCGAGGGAGCCCCGTGATAGTGGATATAATTCCATTGTACTGAGGCTCGTCGTCACCCTCTTCATCGGTGTCGTGCCTCGCTTTCTGGTGAGGGCCACAGTTTCCCCTGTCCTTCTCTTGCTTTCGCTTTCTCTGACCTCGGTGGGGGGCCTCGTACTGACTAGTTCGTCGGCTATGTCCTTGGTATTTCTTAAGAACCCTGTCATGCACCAACTTTTCGATATCTGCCATGAGATTCCTGTATTCCTCCGTGTCGTGTCCATGATCCTCATGGAAGGAGCAATACTTGTCTTTGG
This sequence comes from Salvia rosmarinus, assembly GCA_036937905.1. Taxonomy (NCBI): domain Eukaryota; kingdom Viridiplantae; phylum Streptophyta; class Magnoliopsida; order Lamiales; family Lamiaceae; genus Salvia; species Salvia rosmarinus. Next base: position 24,865,333 of record CM072815.1, on the reverse strand, counting down.
ATCGGCGTTTCGATCCCCCTATCATGGGCCGAGGTTTCTCGAACATGTCCGTATGGAGCTCGTAGATCTCCGCTCTCGTCTTCGTCAAGGGTGTATACTGAGGTCGTTCAGGGTTATGACGTGGCCCGAGCCTAGACTCTATAGGGCCACGTTGTATCCTTTCCAAGGTACTTCGTCGACTTTGGCCTCGGTCCCCTCAACCATCCTCTTTCCTCTTCTTGTCAGAGGGTTCTGCCTTGTCAGCCTCTCGCTTTCTCCTGTCCGCTTCGTCCGCTTTGGCGAACCGATCTGCTATGCGCCACGGCCGACGCAAAGACGGGCTCAGATTGACGATCTCCTCAGATAGGGCCCAGTGCAAGATGCCATTTTGGAAAGCCGAGATGATGAGGAGGTCATTCACATTCTCGACTTTTAGGCTCTCCTTATTGAACCTAGTCATGAAGTCGCTGATGGATTCACCCCGGCCTTGCCTCACGGTGAGGAGATGAGCCGATGTGGTCTTGGACTCGGCTTTTTGGAAGAACCTTCGATGAAAGGCTTCCATTAGATCTCGGTAAGATCCAATACTACCGGGAGGTAGACTGTCGAACCACCGACGGGCGTTTTCGATTAGCAACTCCGGGAACAGCTTGCACATGTGGATGGTGTTGAGACGCTGATTGATCATGTTGTATTGGAATTGAGAAAGGAAGTTTTGTGGATCCCGCAGTCCGTTAAATGGGGCGATACCTGGCACCCTGTACTTGTCCGGGAGAGGAGTATCGAGTATCTCGTTAGAGAAAGGGGTAATAATCCTCCCGTATCCATCGAACCCGTCTCCCGGAGAGCGATGTCGAGTTCGTCGGCCGAACTCGTTATAATTATGGGGATCGACTTCGCGGCGATCACTACGACCTGCCCCACGTTGCTCATCCCTTGCACGATCAGTTTGGAAACCAACTCGTGTAGAGGTATTATTTGCAACACGAGTGCCTACCATCCGGAGGCTGGGGGATTCACTTCGCTGTGCTGCCTCGTGTTTTGATGAGACTTCGGCCTCCTTTTCTTCATGATGAAGCCGACCTTGTTCTCGGCTGAGGTACTGGAGGAAGCTCTCCTTATTTTTTTCGAGGAATCCTTTAACCGCCTCGTCGAGATTCAACTGCGGCGCTTGGGGTTCTTCTCTGTTGCTGTTGCGACCTCCTTCGCTGCGATACTCTTCTTCTTCACGTAGGATAGGGTTGCCTCGCTCATCCAGACTTTGAACGTGTCCTTCGAGTCGATTCTTATCGGATTTTTCCGGGCCGCGTTTGGCGCGATCTGCCGTCGTTGTTGGTGCCGGTAACATCCCTGGATGTAGCGCTTCTTTTATTCCTCATCGTTGTGATTGATTCCCTGAGAAAAAGTTGATCGAGAACACAGAATTTCGTTCCCACAGACGGCGCCAGTGATCGATCTTAATTTCGTAGGGTAATAAATGCACAAGGAATAACGTGGTTCGATCTATTGAAATATATCTGCGTCCACGGAGCAAGAGAATATATCTGTATTAAGTGTGTAAGAAGGGATTACAAAGAGTGTAGATGATCTCTTTCTTCTAATCTAGCCTCTATTTATATACCATCATATTGAATTTGACTCTAATACAAAGTCTTCTCTCATAAGGATTCTTTTATATATGCATCCGAATCTTCTACGTCTCCACTCTGCGATTTGAGTTGTAGTTGGTTGAGAGTCTTCTTGGGTCGAACTCACATAGGCCGAGCTTAATGTTGGGGCCCATTTATATTGGGCCTGATGCTTGGGCCTAGTTGTTGGGCCGTATCCTATCACTTCCCTCACTCCACAAGCAACATCGAGCCTAGCTCGATTGGAGAGCTCAATCAACGACACAACAAGTTCAGAGTTCATGAATTTCTTATTCAGCTAAATCTTATGTATTCCAGTTTGTTCCATTCTATTTTCTGAAGCTTTATTTCTACTTTTATCACAATCTATGTAGTTCATCACTTGTGTGTTCAACCTTTGTACTTTGTAGTTTGTATATAGTAATTTGAGAATGAGTATGATCTCTTTCTTATGGAGAGAAATATTTCGTGTAAGGATATAAAGAAGAAATACAAACAAACTAAATTTATGTGCAACCTTAATGAAGTGGCTCTACTGTTATTGTTCTGGAGGTTTGTTGAAGAATGAACTAGAAACTGGAATAAAAAATAGTAAGAGTTTTGCTATGATGGTTTGAATCCAGAGAAAGAAACTGTTTCAAAAGAATAGGTAGTAATAATCGTAAGAGTTTATCCTTGTGTATTAAAATCTAAAGCATGGGTTCATAAAAAAGGTTGGAAAAGGTGATGGAATTAGTTGATTAGTTGATATGATAATTATTGCATTAATATTTATCTTCCTCGTTTATCCTTTTGCTCGTTTATCCTTATATATTAAATCTCCGACTCTTATTTATCATTTGCTTGTTGAACCTGACTTCTGCAATCAGTTTATCGAGGCCAAAATTTAATTTGTGATGAATTTTTAACGAGCACAGAATATTTATAATTAATTAATTTTAACAATATTTAAAATTTCATGGTAGTACACGGTATCTCTTGATGAGTCAAGTATATTCCAAATCTTTCTTCATGAAACGTGTAGAGTTTATCACAAGGTTTCCAAATGGGGTCTTTCTCCAATTTTGGTGTTTTGAGTCAAAAGTTACGAGTCTCGTAAAATTGCTCGTGGTTAAGCCAATTCGAAAATCATGAAAAATATTCCAAGTATAAGTCAATTTCGGGTTGCCCATTTTAGACTTTATATTTTTCAAATACAACTCTTATGGACTTGACTCCTTCTATGAACTTGTAGTACATATTTAGTTCTTTCCGAACATGTCTTTGTGAATCCATAGGTATTTTGAGTCGAGAGATATGAGTGCTCAAAGTAGGTCACTGGATAGTTTTGTTAAAAGTTAAATACTAAAAATTTGGCTAAGCGTTGAATTTACATATGTGAAACATGTCATTAAATGATGCATTCAAACATGTTATGTTATGAGCATGTTAGACCATTAATAAGTATAAGACACATGAAATATGATAAATCAACACAACCTGTTATTCTTACAGAAGCATGCCTTAATCGAAAAGCATATAACCACGTGATTACTTGACTACACCTCATATCATGACATGCACTAAAATAGATTATGACTATTAAGACCCGACATATATTTCAACTCTAGATCTTAAATTTGTTAATAGATAAGTTTGAGCTTAGGGCATGGGTTCTGAGAAATCATTATGAAATAATCATGCCTAAGGACTAGACTCATCTTGTAGGACTGATTAAGATTCATCCAATGAGAACCAGTGGATGTGTACGAGTAAGATGAGCTATTGGTACCATTCTGGTGACATGTGGGATTTACTTTCTACAATGTATTTCGGGTTATTAAGTCTCAAGTTGTTTATTAAAAATTGAGAAGTTGCATGCTGTTTTTATTGCTCGTTACTTGGTGCTGATCTTGGAGTGGTTTATCCGCTACGACTTCGGCTTGAAATAGTTAATGATCGTGCCTCGAACTAAGTACTGACTGAGGTAGTGTACACGAAAATCCAGACTGTGTGAACTTGGCCAAGTTCCCTAGTCTTGGCAAAGGAGGTCATTAGTGGAACGTTGTTTGCCCCTATGGTCCTGTGGGTAGCACAGATGTGATGAGCAAGGAAGTATATCGCGATACGAGCTCTACTCGGAGAAAACTATGTTTCGCATATATAGGGT